>JARWCS010338010.1:0-11726 GCA_034783895.1 Geukensia demissa | reverse complement strand
GGACAGGCACATTTGGTATGTGGCGGGGTTAAACCGGTTGGTGAGCGCTCAACCCTCCCCCTAACCTGGGACAGTGGAAAGTTTTAGTCAACGAAACATGAGTGAATGTGTCACTATATTATATTAAATAACTGTATTACTGTACTAAAATATCTAAATTAACATGAATTTTGCATAACATTCTGTCTTTGACATTGGATATATATGTCTTTTGATACTTTAATAGTAAATAGTCGTTGAAACTATATCTTTGTTTTTCTCGTTGGCAAAAAATGGAGTTTTTTAAAGTGATTTCCTCTTCACAAAAATTTTGGATTAACTTTTGAAGTAAACTTTTAATATTCACGTGATTTGACAACAGGATAGTTGCCTGAGAATTACCTGGGTTTTTTATCATTTCGGACTTCACTATGACTTGTTACTTGATTCATCATAGCAGTCTAAATGTCACTACCTTTTTATTTAAAAAAACAGAACACTTTATGCACAAAGAGTTTGTTAGTAACGAATGCTCCTAGAATCGATTGAATTTCGTTAAGCAACAGACAGAATGTCTTAATGCTAATTAAATAAGTTTATAACAACATAGAAAAACTCAGAAAGTATTTTTGTCATACATCTGTATTAACTTCTAAGTCCAGTTTGCTCATCCAGGAGACATCGAAATGATACAATTTTAATTGGTGGGGATTAAGCTGTTAACGAACCTGTTGGATTTTTCAATGGAAAACGTTGGTCCTGCTTGATAGACTGGGACACGATTGTGCTTTTCATTTAATCAACTTATTTCTACACCCATTGGGGGTAAATGGTTTCCTTTTAAAGATGAACGACTGACTTTGCCTTTAGTTTTGAATTTCGTTGTGATAATGGTGTTAATTGGCTGCTGAGCGCTTTTGTCATCCACGAACTGTTTGGATTTAAATCTGTACTTTTGTCATGACTTCTGTAGGGGTATCGACAAAAAGGAGGATTTTAGACAGAAATCCCGGAGTAAACAGTTTATTAATATAAAAGTAAACCAGTGATTCATTTCCTATTGTATTAGCTCTCAAATAGGGAGTTTACATATTTTAATTTTCTAGACAGAGGTCGGCTGCAAACGCAAATGATTTATTTTACTAAATTTTCAAGGTGTCGACTCAATCACACCTCTGCCACCGTAAGAGAGCTGATATTTTCAATTTAATTCTTCTTCAATATAAATGAAAGGCCGTAGAGATATCCCAGAATTGTAGATGTTATCAAGAACCGAATTTTTTCGTATGGGGGTATTATTTTACTCATAATTTTACTTTATGTAAGATCTACAATATTCTCTAATTTGGTTTTCAAAATCAATAACGTAAAGCACTTTGAAGCTCAAGATTTCAACAGTTCTTTAGATGAATAGTAGAACTAGGATTTTGAAAAGGAAAATACAAAATAACCATCGTTGAATAAATATGGAAAAACCATGAAACTATGACAGGAAATGAATGAAACAGTCTTTATTTAACAAATATCTAATTTCTTATTTTGGTTGAGGAAACAACTTGGTCGCGTCAGGGGGGTGGGGGTATTGGGGGGGGGCAGACAATCAATTTTAAAAAGCCACAGTAATGTTCTAGACAGTATTCAAATTGTCGTGCAAGGACTTTAACCATTCCCGAGCACCAGTATAGAAGTTTAAATTGGACTGTCATTTGTTGGCTGTCTCATAGACAATCATGCCACATCTCCTATTTTTAATATCAACAAACAATTTCTTTTTATAAGAGGGTGGGTAGTGGGATCAAATGTGTCTTTCACCTTTTTGTTCAATTTTTTATTTTGCTTTGTATAGAGTTCAATAAACTTTGCGTACTTGTGTTGCGTCGACGGTCTGAGCAATGGGGGGAGCTGGTTTAAGCCACCAACATTATATATTAACTTTCTATATCTGTCAATCTTCATTTACGGAAAACTGTTTATACCTTAAATGTTAAATATATTTATATATTTATTTAGAAATGTTGTTGAGCTTTAACCAAAGGAAGTTGAACGATCGTCAGCTTAGTTAACATCATATTGAAAATTGTAATTTTTTACTGACAACTAGATAAAAAAACGTCAAGTTTAAAACATATGAAAATAGGATCATGTTTTTAAAAAATCAATAAATAGACATTGCAAATCGACATTTTAAGTGTGGTTTCTGTTTATCATTTACTATAGTGGTGCCATTACATAACTTATTTTGGCGTCCGATATTTTTTTACGAAAAGTGTCAATCAATTTTCTTATATTAGAAGCAGATCAATAAATGATGGCACTGACTATACTTTGTGTGTCAAATAACATTTCAAGCGTGTACTACATGACCGGTATGATTTGAATTTAGATACCAAAACTATCATTGTTTACGTTTTTGTAAAAAACAGGACGAATACTATTGTTAATAACATAAACATTTTCATTTTCTTCATTTATTATAAGTCTCAACCATTCAAAAATAGTGCTTTTGATATGTTTCTGCGAAACACAGCGTTTCCTTGTTGGATTTCAGAAACATTAAAAAATGACCACAATTACAACCTTGGTGAATATTTAACAATTGCATCGCCTTGGCGATAATTGTTACAAGTGCAGATTTTTTATAACATTAGAAGCCTTTTTCAAAAGTTTAAGTGAGCTTGTTGTTTAACTCATCATTTTTGTATTTACCTATAATGTTCTGCCTAGGGAAATTCTCTTCATATAGCTTTTTTGTTGCTGCTTTAATTAATATCCTAAATGCGATTTAAACATATCAGGGTCAAGTTTTTACTTAATTTGTTAATTTTTTCAACACATTCACGGTTTTCTTGACGCTGCAAGGACCAAATTAGGCGTGTTAAAGAGGCAGGTTCGCTTTACATTTCAAAACATCTTCTATTTTGGATTTGTGTGGAAAGCTATAATTTATCACTATGAGCTATGTACCTCACAGGTTTATCAATTTTGTTCAGGAAACTTTGATCCCATGAAACCTTCAGGTTTACCCTGAAATGACTAATAACGGATTTGAAAATGGACAATGTGGTGGGTGTTTTTAAAGAGACGGGAACTAACTGAAAATATAAAAGGAAGCAAAATAAATCTGAAGGACCAGACGAGAGTGGACAGACACGACTATCTCGAAACACGAACAACTTCACAGGAAAAGGTCTATCTTAATCTGTGAAACGGAAATTCCATACTGGCCGACAAGATTGTGGTGTCGACCGTAAAATGTCTGCAGTCATGACTTTAAGCGAGGAGCAACATGTCCCTGTCTGAGCAGCTTTTGTGACAACTATCTAACTCTGTCTAGAAAATCGCTAAATTTGACACATGCTCTTGAATGACCATGAGTAGCGAACATACTTAAAAAAGACGCTAATTAAATTTAAGATTCCAGTGATATGAGGATCGTAGACCTTGTCTTTCTATTCTGAATGAGAACAACATTAATGATTTTTGTTTTAAAGGTATATAAAATTTGTTATTTTCTTAATATGTAGAATTACCGTAGATCTCCATGCTTGACTAATACACGCTCATTAGCCTAGTTCGGTTGACAAAGCTTTTATTTTGATGGAAGTAACTGGCTTGTTTAACAAGAAAGAGATAATATCAAAAAAGCAAACGGCGATTTTGATTATCAGAATTTGTACAAATCGCATATCAAATTTCCCTATATTTATTCAACATTCGTAATATTGTATTTTGAACACCTCTGCTGGTGAACGAGAGGTCCCCTTGGATATTCACAAAATCAGTTATCAGACTTGTCTGACATAAAATTTATCAAATAATGTTTTACAGAAATCTGCTGCATTTTTATTACATACTAAAGCACTAAAAATACGGAAAATATTTGAAACATATTGCACCTACTGTCAGCGCTATTCACTTCAGAAATCGGCTTTTTTCAATTTCATCATATTTCAAGCTGTTTAGGGTAGACCCAATCATAATAAAAATATCAGTCTAACTTAGTCGTAGATAAATTATAAATAGTTGTGCAAATTTATTCAATGGTTTCTTCAAATCTGGGTAAGATGCATTGTCTATGGGATTTTTGCATGGAGAAGGGAGATAACTCACTTCGGCGGATTTTCTTAAATTAGCTATTAATAACACCTTTCATGTCACAAGTTCAAATTTTTGGTTGTTTTATGTCTTTTATGATTAGATAAATATAATTCACCGTCAAACACCATATTTTAAGTAATACAATCATTATTAAGAAAATTTGATTTTTAATGCATCATAAATTGACTATAGAAAACCTCCCATTCAAATCACTTTTTCACCGATGGTAGAAAAATCTTTTAAGGAAGAAGAAAATATTCTGCACTAAAAATTACGACATACCTAGATACATTTTCAGTAAAAGGTATGCCACCTACATACCATTTTAAAATCTTCAAAATTGTAAAAAGGCGATTTCCAAAGTGAGCTGTGCTGACAGTAAAACAAATTTTTGGAACTCATTATCCCCAAACTCCATTTTTTCTATATCCAGGACAACTTGTAATTGTTTTGATGATGAATGTAGCATGGCTATATTAAATAATACTGTATAGTTCTTGAAAGAGGGAGCTAAACCAGGTTCGCTGGACCATATAATTCAGGTCAAGGCTACCCAATTTCTGCATACCTGTTTAGTACTACCAAAGGTGTATGTTGTTTATTGTTGTATTACAACCCTTCAAAATATGTTATTTTCAAAAACCAAGATGCAGCAACATTTCGAAATTATGTTATTGACAACTCATATATCCGTGAAGTACACAGTTGAAGCTTGCTTTTTCTTCTAGTAATCTTTGCCTGCCTGGCCTATGTTCCCACCTACCCAACCATCAAGTGCTTGGTCAGACAACATCAAACTATTTATCAATGGGCTAAATTTCTCTGTCTCTGCTCTACATTACAGTGAGGGATTATTGAAGAAATTAGATATCATCAAATCAACTTTGCCCTTTGACCTGAATGCATTGGAACTTACTATAGACTGATGGTTTTGAAGACCCAGTGGACTGGACATCAAATCGAAGGCATCAGGAAAATTATCCAATTTGGTTGTTGACGGCAAGAAATCTTCATTCTAGTCAAAGAAAAAATTATGAACTGGAAGAATATATCAAAGCTTATCATAACTGAGTTGTGGTTTTTCTATTTATTTCTGATATGGCCTTGTAGAATTTAAAAAAAAATTAAAAAGTCAAACATTTTTAAGGCTATAAATTTCAAGGTTAAAAGTTATATAACTGAGATATTATCCTGTGCTCATATGGATTTTTCGTAAAAAAATTTAAAGTTGCTATGGGCTTTAAAAAATACATTTCAGAGAGATCTAGTTTAATTCTTTTTCTGTGTTATTGCGATAATGGCAAATCAACAAAATAATGTCTTTCACATGAACTGAGACGAAACAAGAACAAATATATAGAAATTCTTAAATAAACAAAGTTGCCTCACTCTAAAATGTATGTGTTCTGCTACTTAGCCCTCTAAGACTTAAAGATGCTTTAAAGGTCAAAATGACCTATTTTTCACCTGTGATCAGAGCCCTGTATTGGGACACAAATGGTGTAACATCTTAATGAAAAAAAAGAAGTCTGTTTTATCATTTATTTGTATAAAGAAAATATAAATCAATTTAATATCAAATTATAAATTCTTTAATCTGTGCAATAATCAAATTGCAATGAAATGGTTCTTTCTGGGAACTTGCAGGAATCGTCAGTTTTGGGTATACCTGAAGTTAACTAATACTAATAAATTGTGTCACTACAAATATATAAATTCTTGGAGAGGACTTTCATAAATATGATTTTACTTTTGTTTCTTTTTGAGCAAATAAAATATGTTTAAACTAAAATATAAATTCTTACCAAATATGATTCTTCAAAATGTTCTGGAACACAACATGCATTGTCATCCAGGAATATATCCTCTGTAATAAAACATATATCAATTATAAGGTAAATATTATTGTACTAAATGTAAAATCTGATCATGAACCTTTAGTATTTAGATGGATTTATTGTATGTGGCATTTATTTAATCTGTAAAAATGCAGTAAAATATACCGTGAGTGTAAGAGATATACCATAAGTTTGACATAAATTGCATGTTAGTTGACACTGTGTATATCATGAGACTCTAAGGACTGACTTATTTTGTACACACCATAGCAATAATTTGACCTGATATTAATTCATCTTAAACACACAAAATGACTTTTAAGTGATTTTTACCTGATATTAACTTAAATTGAAAGAAAAGTCACATTGTAAGAATTCTGTGAGTTTTAAGTTTGTGAAATTCAGAGTAAAGTACTTATGTACTAGGCATTATCATTGTGTGTAGAAGACACACAGTGAGAATCCTTTTGATTAAGTTTGTGTGTTTCTGAGAAGCATAATTATCTTTTTCTATAGAGGACAGGAAATCCAGTAAATGTCATTGTTTTTATTATTATCTTTTTCTATAGAAGACAGGAAATCCAGTAAATGTCATTGTTTTTATTATCTTTTTCTATAGAAGACAGGAAATCCAGTAAATGTCATTGTTTTCTATAGAGGACAGGAAATCCAGTAAATGTCATTGTTTTTATTATTATCTTTTTCTACAGAAGACAGGAAATCCAGTAAATGTCATTGTTTTCTATAGAGGACAGGAAATCTAGTAAATGTCATTGTTTTTATTATTATCTTTTTCTATAGAGGACAGGAAATCCAGTAAATGTCATTGTTTTTATTACTATCTTTTTCTATAGAGGACAAATATAATAATTAGGCTTATTATTGTTCCATTTGAATACAATGATCATTTTAACTTTAGAGCCTTTTACACCTTGGCTTATGGTGTGGATATCTGTCCATTATTGAAGGCCTTAAGACAACAGTAAATGTTTGTAATTTATACCGTTTGGATGACTGTCTCATAGACAATCATAACACATCATCCTTTTCTGTATACACCATGAGACTCCTGTTGTTAAAGTTTCTAAGAAGAGTAATTATGTACTAACCATTAACTTTGTGTGTAGAAGACACAGCACAAGAATCATGTGGGTTGATTGATTGATTCAATGTTGCTCTACGTCCAGCATCAAATATTTCATGCATATTCAGGACGAGAGCATGTTAATTATTAGTGATATTGAATGAACCCTGCTTTGTACTAGACCGACACACTGAGCCAGATTTTTAACGTGCTATCTCATGAAAGCAACATTCCACAGGAAGACATGCCACTATACCCAGACACATTATTCTGACTCTGGGCCGACCAGTGTTTTGCTCTTACCGGCCTGGGATCTAACCCAAGACCTTCCACACTCGAGGCGAGCACGCTAACCAATACACCACTGAGGTGGTCAGAATGATGTGGGTAATATTTTGTGTGTTACAAGTAGATTAATTATGACAAAATATTAATTTTGTGTGTAGAAGACACACCACAAAATTCCTGTGGTTTATGTTTGTGTATTTAGTGTTGAGGATTTTCCATCTGTGATATTGTTTCTTTCAGTTTAAACTTCACTTTTAAGGCCTTTTTAATTATAAATAAACAAACCCACCTTTTTGTACTGAATTTCTTAATTTTCATTTAATTTTAGTAGGTATTATGTATGTTCTTGCCATGATATGGTTGAAATACTGCCAATGTGGCATTCAGCAATAGTGTAGTGTATTTATGTACTAACCATCAACTTTGTTTGTATAAGACACACCATGAGAATCCTGTGGGTTACATTTGTGTGTATCAGAGAAGAGTAAATATGTACAAACCATTAAATTTGTGTGTAGAAGAAAGATCATAAGAATCCTGTGGTTAAAGTTAGTGTTTTTAGTGTAGAGTAATTATGTATTAACTATCAACCTTGTGTGTAAAGACACACCATGAGAATCCTGTGGGTTAAGTTTGTGTGTAAAAAACACATCAAGGGCTAGATTTATGTGTTTCTGTGTAGAGTAATTATGTACTTTCCATTAACTTTGTGTGTAGAAGACACACATGAGATAAGTTTATGTGTTTCTGTGTAGAGTAATTATGTACTTACCATTAACTTTGTGTGTAGAAGACACACCATGAGATAGGTTTATGTTTTTGTAAAGAGTAATTAAGTACTTACCATTAAATTTGTTTGTAGAAGACACACCATGAGATAAGTTTATGTGTTTTTGTTTTTGTGAAGAGTAATTAAGTACTAACCATTAACTTTGTGTGTAGAAGACACACCATGAGAATCCTGGGAATTGACTATCATCTCTTGTGTAGTTGTATGACAAATATTGTCTGATGTGGAATCAATAGTTGGGGAAGATATTTTCTGTCTTCTTTTCTCTATTGCAGATTTCCTGTTCCCACTAGTCTGAACCTACAAATTCAAGAACTTTAATGAAAATAACTTGTAGTATATCATCGAATAGAAAAAATGTATTGGTAAAGAAAAAACATTTTCTGTGTTTTTGTACCACCTTACTTCAATCTTTGTTTTCATTATATGTTCCTTCAAAATTTTAAATTTCCTTGAATTTACCACTAAATAGCTTTTTGTATAGGTCATCTACCAACAAAGATGATTTTAGCTATCATAACTACAAAATTTTAAATGAAGTACCACCCCCCCCCAAGTAAAGCACAATTAAAGTACCTTGGGTTTCACTATTAACATCTCCTCTTCTGGATTGTCTGGAACTGTAATAAAAAATAAAAAAAACAAAAAAATATTACTACAAAAATGCAACTGAACAGAATATTTCTTTAGTATGATAGAAACAATTTTAGAAACTGAATAAAGAATAGATATTGAGGTATATATACAGTTATAATCCTTACACCATAATAATTCTACTTACGTGACCAATGTTCTGTAACAAAATTTGTGGACATTCTAAGTTGTTTTATCCCCAGATTGCTACACACATAGCTAATAGTATTTTCTAGATAACAAATGTAAGCTATGATTCTCTGCATCATAATAACCTAAAAAAGCAATACAGTGATGGATTATACACAAAGAATCATAAGTCTAAAACTGATTGTAGTGAAATTTATTTGTACTCTATTTACTTTGTTCATTGACATTTTGTTTATTTCCCGCAATATTTTAGTCCGGGAACTTGTACATGTTTCATGACGTTTCAGTGGCCGTTCCTTGTTTTGCGCAAGGATTTTATCTGACCGCAATGCAGTTAATATTGATAATATTAAGCTATGTTTTGTTTCTTTTAATGCTTTATAACGATCTACTTTGTACTAAATGCAGAAATCGTCTGCAAACTTCATTGTTTACTTTACCGCTTAACCGGAAACGGTACTATCTCAATCGTGGAACGATAACTCTTGCTTTTACCGTTTCGTATTATGGGTTCCAAGGATCCTGTCGCAATATATATTGAACAGGTATGAATCGTTCATATTTACTACACTGTTTTAATTAACATATTTTATCATATTTAACTGACAAAACTACATTGTTCACTGTTATAATATTTAAAGCTGACAATTAAAGCTTTTTCATATTTTATTCCACATTTGACTTCGCTCATATATTTTGAATTATTTTGGCAGTTTTGTCAAAGAGTTACAACTGAAACTCACAACAATGGTGCTCAAAATTGATGTTACTAATGTGCCCTCTATCGCAGGAGTCAGTAACAGATTTATTAGAGGGTTAGTATTAACTTTGTTTAAGCAAGCACCAATTGCTTCTCCTTAATGAACGCTTAACTAAATACTGAACCGTCGGCTGATGTTTGATGACCCTATTTGAACTTTATTTTTTTAAATGTTTATACAGGATACCGATTTTGTGTATAGCATGTTTACTAATAGTATGGATTGTTCTGTGAAACCATCTCGGTATAAATGTGTCAGATTGGCATAAAAATAATATCAAATGCTGATTAACCGTCAAGAAAAGCAACTAATGTTGGAAGGCCTTGTAGCATTATGGGCTACTATTTGTTTCCCATCACAATAGCCGCGTGACAGCTAGTAAAATGATGGATTGTTGATCTGTAACAAACATACTGCAATAAAGATAAATATTGTAGCATTGCAAAAATAGTTTAAACAAACTTTATATTGAAGCCCTGTATACGTCCTACTGGTCTTATGTTAACGTTGTTGATTAAGCTCCTTATATTGTTTCAGTTGTAGCAATTACCTCTTATATCCCCTTAATTTTGTTTGGTTTAAAATGGCAACATTAACGTTTCAAAGATCATGTTGCTTTTCATATGCCTAGCTTGTGTGACATCTATAGACTTTTTACCCTGTTCCAAAAACAGCTCTCATTTTATGGATAAATATGGAAAAATAAAGCCAGAGACACTAAATTTATCCCTGTAGCAGTACTTAAGGAAACTGAATAATTTCTGTACGTTGCCAAACGATGCCATTCTTGCACAGGATAGGTCGCTTCCGTCAGGGTTAAGTCGATATGCAAGTACAGTTGCAAAATAAATATATAGCATTAATTGTAAATGGGCAGATCCTTGAAAAGCTAGGGCCTTGTTTTTTTTTTTTTTTTGTTTCACTACTATGAGCGCAGCCATGGTTTTTAAAACGGTTGAGATTTACAGTTTCTCTCAAGCTATCATATAGTTTAATCATAATGTAGTTAAATGATGAATTAAAACGTAAAGGACATGTTATCTTTCAACAACTTTTTTTCCAAAATTAGGTTAGAACTTTTCGTTAATTCATTATTAACCACAGTAATGATATATTTTTTTCGGCCGTTTTGTGATCTTGCATATTCACGTTTATATTGACTAATTAACCAATAGCACATTTCCCTCCTAATTGAATGATAATATTTAAAGCAGTTTGTAACTAATATTTTAAAAGCAGGAAGTAAAAACTGCCAGTATCACTAATGGCGACAGAGGTGTAAACCATAATGGTAAATCTCTCGCTTCTTTATATAATAGTTATGTCAAAACTTTTTTTCCAGACATCTGATGCTATGAGCGTGCAAGTCAGACACTTCAATTTTGACCTGACCTAGTTTTCATGGTTTACATTTTAATAGAAAAAAGCGGGTATGGTGTAAATATCCATGACACAAAAATCTCAAATGTACAAGTAAATTCCAAGCAAAGGAACAGCGCTTTGATTGCTGTTCTTCATCTCGAAGTCACAGTGAGGCCTTAATTTAACACGGACGGAGTAAAAACTCGCACCTCACTGTAAGTTCAAGACGGCCCTTAGCGCCGGTTTGAGCGGAATATTTGCTAGATGTCGACGACACTACATCTGTGAATTCAAGAACACACATGCGGGGTAAGGTCAACAAATTACAGAAAACCACGGGCAAAGAAATCTAACAAAATTTGTCATAACTTGTCCGATAGTAATACATACACAATCGAATACAATGTTCAAACAAACACAGGGCACATCAAAATTTGTTACAACAACATCCATTGAATTGCAGGTTGCTGGCTTGGGACAGGCTCATCGGGTATTTGGCGACGCTTAAACATGCTGTTGAATGCTCAACCCTTCCACTCTACTGGGACAGTGGTGTGACAAAACGAAATAAAATTTAAAAAACCGACTGCATAAGATTTAACTTTTGACGTAACATAAAACGGATACAATTACAAAAAAAAGCAAGAGACAACATGATGTACATATCTCGAACGTACACAGTCACTGTTTTAGACATCTAGACCAAAATCCAAACATTGTTACTACTGTCCGTGCCGAAAATC
>JARWCS010338001.1:0-11727 GCA_034783895.1 Geukensia demissa | reverse complement strand
CGACGGGTGTTACGCGCAAAATAGGGGATGCTTACCCTTCTAGAGCACCTGATTCAACTCTTTTCTAAAGGAGTTCGTGAATTACAAGCATTTGTTCCTTTTTTAACTTTTAGTTTGTTCAAAATTTGTCGTGGCTTTTTGGACTATGCGCTTTTGGTCTCTCACATTGGTATTCTACACTGGACTAAGGATATAAAAAATATCCTGAATCTTGATTTGGAAGCATTTAAAAAATACAAAACATGAAATTTGGTGGTTCTTGTTTAGATCTAAATCAGCGTTAGTGGTTAATTTGGAAAATTTAAAGAATTTGAAATATTTTAATAATAATTTTGACCTGTTTTAGATAAAGTATCAAATTTGGCAAAACCAATGTAAAAACTTGAAGTCAATGTTTAAATTTTTAATGAACAAACTTGTTGTCGTCACTGTTGACACAGTCCCTTACAACATTGGTTTTTGTTTGTAAATCACATGACATAGCCTGTTTTGATAAAAAAAATTGGGCGTTGACAATTCATTCAACATATACCCTGACGACACTTACCACAAAAAAATCCTTGAAAATCATCGGCCAGTTTTTTATTTGGAATGTCATCTTCCATCACTTGCCTGGATTCCAATATTACATAAATTACATATGTTTCTTAACAAGCAATGTTACATTGCAGTGACTGCCAAATGGTACACAAGACCGCATTTGAAATTACTCACAGTCATTTAATCAGCAGCAAAAAAAAACAAGTTACTGTGAAACAAGCCATATTCTAGTGGTGGCCTGAATCAAATGTAGATTCTAAAAATCCCAAAGAGCTGTTAGAGTGACCAAAATCAAGGTCCCTTTCCCTCTGGCAGTATAATCAAATCTTTTGTATTCTCCACCCTTTATAAGACATTTCCCCATTCAAAACTAAAAGAAAAGTTTAAAGCTTTGGTTCACCTTTGTTTTTTCAAAAAGGTGGCAAACGCAGATACTAATATTTTGTTCTGAGGAGGGACAAACCTTATTCTGTTATTAACCACTTTACTCTGATTCTAAAAAGTACTCTAAAGATGATATTTGCAGAATGCTTGATTTCTTGATTGACAAAAAATTTGTAATATTAGGCCGTTGTGTCTTTCAACAGACTGTCGGTATTGCAGTAGGGGCCAACGTGAACCCCTTCTTGTTGATTTATTCAGTTATTTATGTGAAGCTAACTCCATAAAGAGCCTTCTGCAAAGAAAAGAATACAAGCTGGCACAATCTTTTGGTTTCACGTTCCGTGTATAGATAATAGATAATAGAAAATAGATGATGTTCATTCACTGAATATTTCTAAATTTGTTGACTAGGTTGATCGCATAATTACATCCCATTACACTAAAATAAAAAAACCAACTAATATAAACAGGTCTGTTTCATTCTTGAACGTGGGCTTGGTAATTGATAGTCATGGCGGGTAAAGAACAAAAAATTACGAGAAGAGAGATGACTTTTCCTTGTAAACTTTTCGTTTATTTGTAGCAACATTCAAGCCGTACCTTCATATGAGTGTATATTTCTGAGTTTACGTTATACTCTAGACTGTGCACTTCTGATCAGGATTTTGTTGATAGAGGGTTCCTGCTGACAAGAAAGCCACTGAACCAATGATTTCTCGAATAAAGTCATCACTCCGAAAAATTTTGGTCCCAATCGTGTTTTGGCTGACCGGTCCAAAAAAAAAAAAAAAAAAAAAAACAATTCACAAATGACAATGAAAATCTTCCCACTGTAGTGACTACAAATCAGTTCCTTTACCAGTTGTGACTAAACAACGGCTTTGACTACTGAGTAACACCACGTGGGGACACTAGGGAAACAGTTGTTAAACCTCCGGTGCACCTGCACTTACCTTAGTTTTTAAAGGGTTCGTGTTACTCCAGGTTTACTATCCAGTGTAGTGTTGTGTGTAATTTGTTTGTCTTTTACTTTGGTTACCTAACCATGGTCTTGTCTGTTTTCTGACCTTACGATTTTCTGGTATTTTCGAATTGTTTTAGAATAATGCAAAATGTATTGGAACTCATGATCTAAACAATTGAAAACAATGGCGATTGTAAAGCATATCATTAAGTTATAAAGACCCAAACTAGTAAAAATCAGATATGATACTTATATTGCTTTACTGTTATGGGTAAGAGCAAACACAAATATAACTGAAAATTAAGACATGAAAACATAATTGGTTCAACACAAAACAACATAAATTGCTTTTTTGATTGATGGATTATGAGTTTATCCATCATACAGGTATTAACTGTAAATCAGCCCGATGGCAACTAAATAAATTATCCCAATGATCACTGTTATCTACATTATCTACCACAGAAACTAAAGCCGTAGTTCAAGAATATGCATATATCATGTATATTGATATTTTTGCACGAATCTCTCTTCTAAAGTTACTGTTCAAAACATTCTGTGATAAAAAGATTCACATTAATATCACATTGTCTATCAGGCCTAATTAAACAATTAAATACAGAACATTCAATTTTAAGAGGATGCACACTCGATATTACTGTAGAAATACTTTGCTCCGATTTTTAAATTTCTTATTTCTATTTTTTCAAATCTAAAGTAGCTTTATTGTATAAAAATCTTAGTTATCAAAATAAAAAAAGATATGGTGTTCATTTTATAGAAAATGCACTCCATTCACGATAAAACGAGAGAGAATTTACAAATCTAGAGGTCCCCACAAGGCCTTCAACAAATACCAGTCCTTATGGAAAGCTCGAAATCACCCAAATGAAAACACGTAAATGTAAGGTAGTACTTCTCTTACCTTAATATTATTAAACAAGTCATGCAAATGTATCAAAATACCAATATCAATTTGCTGCATTGTATGGCCATTTCGTTGATTCTCGTCAGCAGTGCTCGCGGTCAAAATGTTGGAAAATTAATAAGCACAAGCATCAGATAAAATAATCTTAATAAACAGGAGTCGAAACTAAGCTAAGGGTTACCTCTGCATCCAAAGAAAGAGCCTTAGAAATTTGTGGTAATTTTTATCAATTTTGAACGGTAAAGCCAGTTAAGAAATGAGTTATGCCAGTATAGAAATTCTGGCTACTGGGCTGCGAATGCCTTCGGAGACTTAAGTACAACAACAGTGACATACACCCAGTGGGTGTAATAAATGTATCACAAAACACCAATATCAATTTGATAAAACCTGTTTTGAACACATGATGTTTACTTATGCTTTTTTCCATAAATAAATCAAAACTTTAAAAAACTGGATTTAAAGACTTGGTTTTGAGTTTGTTCAAATGAAATAAAATCTTGTAAGTTGTCTAAATATAGTTAGAATACTCCGTTGAAAAGCGATTCGTATGCAGATAAGTTTCAGATAAATAAAAAAAATGTAAAATGTTAATAAGAAATGTGATGCTGTCTTTCAAACATTTATTATCCCCGCGCTAGCGATAGCGCGGGGATCATGTTTTGCTGTTCGTCGTACGTTCGTACGTATGCCGTTAATGTCAAGGATAATCTCAGGAACCGTCAGACGTAGAAAGATGAAATTTGGAACATTGGTTGCACTTTGTGTTGGGACTGTCCTAAGAATTCGGAATTCTGAAAACGCCCTTAGGGGCGGGGCTATAGAGGTAGCCTTAGGGTACATTTTTCCTTTGTAATGCAACTCCTGATAGGTTATTTGGAATACGGAACTGAAACTTGGTTCAATAATTGCACTTGAGATGTAGATTGTGGCAAAGGTTTCGGAACTTTGATAATGCCCCCTAGGGGTGGAGATACACGGGTAGCCTTAGGGAACATAAATCTTTTGTCACTCAACTCCTCTGAGGTTATATGGAGTACGGAACTGAAACCTTGCTCAGTAATTGTACTTTAGATGTAGACTGTGCCAAAGGTTTCGGAATTTTGATAGTGCTCTCAGAGGTCGGAATACACAGTAGCCAAATGGTACATTATTACATTATTGTAAATATGTCAATCAAGTTAAGATCCCCACCCATAAACCATATTTAATATTAACTGTTATTTAAAGCTGGGTTTTATGGTCACCCTGGGTCATGCCCACAGCCCTAATTTTGAAAATCATAAATTATCTCAAAAACTGTTTAGATCCCACCCCTAAACCATATCTATTCTAAGTCAGCATGAAAAGTCCAGTTTCATGAGCATCGCGAGGTTCTGACCCATCCCCTTATTCTAAAAATTAGAAATTATCAGAAAAATTGTTCAATTCCCCACCCCTTAACCATAAATTTTTTTAGTCTGCATGAAAATACAAGTTCCATGGGCATTCCCGGAGGTCTGCCCACCCCTAATGTTTGAAAATTACAAGGTATCTCATACTATTTGTATTCACATTATACTATCAAACACCAGAGTAGCGCGGGGATATGCAGCTTGGCTGCTTCGACTAGTTCGATATCCTTTTATTCTTACAAATTAAGTGTTTAAAATTGTCCAATATTTTGAAATGTTGTTTGCTCTTTATCCCTAAAAAAATCAGGAAAATTGAATCAATATGGCAAAGTTTCGTAATCCACTTTTTCCAACAAATAAATAATGTATTCGCTGAAAATGATTTTTTGATTACAAACATAGACCCGCAACAAACTCTCTTCTAATAAGTCTTATCTATACAGATTTAATACAAAAATTATATTGAATACCGACATGTCTCTGAGAAGATATCCAAGTTTGTTGTTTTTCACTTTGACTTCTTTTATAATAAAAAAGAAATCTTGCACTTTATCTGCAATATCATTGATAAATATGGTTTTGTAAATATGAACATAATAGGTTTTAATTGAACAGCAAATGGGCAAAACAACAACAGACTCATGACTTCCGGCAAGCATATGTAATGTGCGATGGACTTAAAAGAGATAGTTTTGCTAAAACAAATCCTTCTTTCTCTCATCTTGGTCTCATATTTGTACAAAAATACCTCTGCATCAATAATTAAAAAAATACACATAAATTGGGGGTTCCTATGTAGCACATGGTTTGGCAAGATCCTTTTTTTCTTTTTGATAAATTATTGAGTCTCTGAATACGAAGAGGAATCAAACTCATTATGTTAATGAATAAGTTATGAGAAAAACATGAAAAAAAGTAAGGTGTCTAGCAGAGCAATTATGATATTTCGTAAGGTAGCAACGAAATGTCAGTATTAGTTTGAATTTAAAAAGTTTAAAGTCGTGACAACAACGTTTGTGAATGAGATAGTTCAATTGAATGTGGGTTTCAGTTTAATGGTTTGTATTTGATGATTGATTGAAGTTTCGTTTTGATGACCATAGTCTTTTTATCTTCTGATATAACGTTTTCTGTCTTCCCCTGTGATATCTTTGAATCTAATTTTAACAAAGCGTTTTGAAAAATTATATTGTTGGACAATAACCTTCTATTTAATACCAGAAGTGCCATCAGATATCAGATAATTCTGTCAAACAGCAGTTCAATCGTCAGAAAAGTTTACCCTTGCATATGTCGACAAAAAGTCGTTGAACAGTTGCATTTTACTTTGAATATTGAATACTAAATGTGAAGTGTACCTCATCGATCTCTAAAAAATTGCGATAATTATTTATTAGTTACATATATATATACTTAAAATAAATTGATAAGTGATAATACAAGACCCTATTTCCACCAAATATTGCTGGGAATCAGCTTACCCATCCTTCAAAGTCAGTGATTCTGAGTTTGCACTATGCAGAAGTTGACTCAGAACTTATGACTTAAGAGGATGGTGCTGATCTTTTATTGAGAAATTTAGCAAAATAAAAAACATTGTCAACATTTTCATTTGCGGAAGATTATTGTCACTCTCGTCAATAAAATTATTTGTATACGATCCATATAAAACCTATTTATCTTTAGTTGTTAATTTTTATCTGCCTTTTTTATTTGATATTACGTTTGCTCTCGCCACGATATGGCTGAAATATTGCCGACGTGGCGTTGAACTCCAACCAACCAATCAATCAATCAATTGTAAAGAATAGAGTAGGTTAAAAATGTTTTGGTTTTATACCAAAGATAATTTTTATATTAATGAAGCACGTCATTACTAGTTAGAAAATAAATAATACCAAATTTGCAGTGAGAGAGTAGTGAAACCCTAAATTTAAATCAGTTTTATCGAGTTTTTAGTGTAAATGCAAATAAATGTAAGGAACGGATGATGCCCTTCTGGTTACCCAGACCTGCCTACATATAAAGTGACATTTAATTAAGGGTATTTTCATTTTCCAGCATTATGTATGTTTCCACATCGCACTTAACAGTTCAAAATGTATATGTTTAAAATATTTTAGATGTGTATATGTTTTTCTTAAAACTTATACAACTTTCAGTTTGTCATATTAGATTGCTCTTGCATGAATAACTATTAGAAACGCCCAGAAACTGTGTTTAATATCCGAATATGTTTTGGTTTCTGAATTATTTTAATAAAGACAGCAAGGTAATATAACTAACTTTACTCATTAATAAGATTATAGATTCATTATATACGTTGGTTCGAAATTACTTTTGTAAAGGAATTTTTATACTTAACAGCGTAAAAACACTCTTATAAGTTACTTCGGAAACAATAAAATAAAAACATAGGGTCAGCGTTCAAACAGCAAATTATTTGAGGAAGTGAAAGAGAACCTAAGGCCAAGACAAAAGGGAATAATTCGACGGACACGGCAATCTCGAGAATATGATAAGGCAGAACACGTCACACACAGCACTTATAAAAAGTGAATATAGACATACAACTGTGAACAATGCGTAGCCAAAAAGAAAATGGGAATAAAGAGAAGTGGTCCGGAAGGGTTAGGGTTATTTTATGTAATCTGCAATTTTATGTACATAAAGGAATATTAAGAAAAACGACACGGACACGACATCCTTGTCGTTTAGGAATAAAAGTTCGAGGGCCAAATGGAAAGATTTGGTTGGGAACAGAGCAGATTCAAAATCATGAAATCAATCCAAAGACAACAGGGAAAACACAAAAATACATAAATGATTATAACTTTGACATTTGCACTTGCAGAGATAACTCTCTCGATGTTACAAAATTTACATTTTAAAGCAATTAAACAACCGTTTAACTAGATATTTAGCACTTTATTCAGCTTTATTAGCTGATATAGAATGACAATTATATCAAAATCTTTTCATCAATAGTGGAATTGTCCTATCATAGTTACGAAAAATAATGAAATTTTAAAATGAGAAATAATGGGTAAACAATGAAAATGTTTGATAATATTCTACCTTAGTCAAAATTTGCATGATATTTTTGATCCACAAGAGGATTTAATAATCATAACGAATAAGTTTCCATCTTTAAATAAAAAGTATTTTACAGTAGCTAATACTAACAGTTACATTACTGATGTCTCCAGGATGACTAACCCTTCCAAAACAGCCTAGTTCATTCTTTGTTATAGGTCCGTTAAGTTCATATGCGTTTTCATTTATCGGTACTTCGCTTTCTATTCTATAGTTTGTTTTATATGTTCGCTAAGTGTTATATCTGATGTATCGATTATGTATGATGTAAAACATAAGGTTACCATAATTGACATTTTCTGTTTGTTATGATTAACGATTTTTAATTTTCTGTGTAAAATGACTGATCTATCAAATTAATGGTGATTTCCGCAAAGTACATATTTGTTTGTGTTCAGTTATGAACACAATACTGCTTATTTAATCTAATCCACCAAATATCGTTCCCTGATAATTCAATCAGACATTTTGAAAGTGTTGTTTGTAATCTATCATTTTTGTTTTTTTTTTCAAAATGAAATAATATTGGATCTTTGTCAGAAAGACATAATCCACAATTTTCTGGATTGTGCACTGCATAATTTCTGGTTAAGTTGTTGCCTTTTTAAAAACAGATTTCTGTGGGACACGAAACAAGTTCTTAAAAAAGGAGTGCCTTGACCAGTTTCATAAAATCAATAACACAAACGCGAAAAAGCTGCGTTTCACATTTTACACTGCTTCATGGCAATCAACCGGTTATTATAGCCTTATTCGGGTTTTCAGAAGGAATGATTTCGTGTTATTCCAGCTTTAGTTTTCAGTGTAGTGTTGTGCGTTCTGTGTTTGTCTTTTGTTTCTTTTTGTTGGCCATGATCTTGTCTGTTTTCGGACTTAACGATTTCTGTCTGCCCCTTTGGTATCTTCGAAATCCTTCATCATGCTTAAATACTATAATTTAATTTGATCAAAAAGCTTGAAAATACATTAAGAGAAAAATATTGTTGTGAAAATTAAAAAAATCAAAACAACACAATTAAAAAAAAATTCAAATGCGAACAAAAGAATATTCATAAATGTACTTTAGCATGCTAAATGTCTAGTGACTCATTCAAAACCCTTTTATGCTTATGCTCGTAGAAACACTGGGGTTAGTTTTAAAACCGTTCGTTAATTAAATTAGTCAAAGGTCTACGTTTATATTATTAAAAGAACAAAAAATATTTGTTTTTCTCGTTTTAAAACTGTGCATATGAATTTATAACAAATTCTCACAACTTTTACTTTCGATATGAAATTGATGTTGCATGATAAGCCATGACTGGGAACGCCCAGAAACTAATGTGATCTGCGTTTTAAATAAATAGAACAACAGAAAGAAAGGTAAAAAGACTAACTTTAGATTTAAATTGATTTTCCTGTGAATATCTTTAAACTTTTTACATTATGTTGCTAATCTCTTTGGTTTTTGTACACCTTATCATTATTCTGATGGTATTTAGAGAAATTCCAAAGGAAATATTATTTCTTTTTTCTTATGATCCTAGGTTAAAATTGTAAAAGGAGTTTTTTCTTTTTATCCTTAGTTTATTATTTTAATTGCGGTTAAAGCGTCATTAACAGATTTTACTCAAATTGGTGGGGCCGTACAATGACGATATCTGAGCACGGAAAACCAATATAGAAAAAAATGCTATAGCTATCTCTTTTGAAAAGAATGAATACTGGCTTTCTTTTTTTTAAAAAAATGGTCGATCTATAAGAACTAATTCCTACTTGATTTGTATTTTAATCTTTAAAAAATTGACGTCATGTTATATTCCACTGTAAGGAGTTTTTCCATGTGCAATACAAGGAATAAAGCTTACGTAATTTCAGAGGTTTTAATCAATACCACAAATTTAAACTCCCTCTTGTCAAACACATTTTATTTGGCCTTGTCCTCGTTTTTCGCTGTTCCATTAAGGTTTCAACTTTCTCCGGATAAGTTGACTTGTTTCGATTTCGACTGTTCTGCTTAAGTTTGACACTCATTTCGCCTATGTTGGTCCTGTCCTGAATTTGGTTGTTCTGTTACATGTATGTAATCAACCCCTACGATTAAATTAGTCTTAAGCAAGTAGACCTGGGGAGGCAACTTTTTAAAAGTGCCCTTTAATGTATACATTTATCATCTTAGGTGCAAGTTATTTCTTCAGTCAGAAAAATAATGATAATCTTATCAAGAAAATAAAATATAAACCTTTAGTCAAATAGTCCTAAATAGGTGGATTTAAAAAGACATTACTCTGAATTGGCAACTTGAATTACTTAAATACAGATAATTTTATTTCTTTTTTTTGAAACGGGAGTAATTATAGAAAAAAACATTTTCAATTGGAGATAATTAAGAGTGCAAAAAATTGAGTCATCCCGGAATTTTTATACACATTTCCCTAAACTAAGATAAATTGACAAGGTAGATTTTTCTAAAATTTTGTTATATCTCACCTTTGTGGTTGTTTATTTTCGTAATTTTATTAACAGCGCATGTTAATATGAACGATTGGTCAAATTACATCATGTATAGTTTATTTTATTATCAATATCTGCTAGTCCCCATTGTTCATTTTCAATATTAGGGCTAAATCTACATACCCACTGGCAATTTCTGAACATATTATTAACTCCCAAGATCAGGCCCCTTTGAGGGTCCATATCGCAAAAGCCGCATGGTGACTTTCTCTAATTTTCGTCATAAAGAGTATCAATGTATTTCTAATAAATACAACAATAAAAAGAAAACTAAATTTTAGGAAAAAATGGACTTATCCAGATCTACTACCTTAATTTTCCTGATTTTGGCGGTTCTGCTTATACACCTATGTTGGCCTTGTCCTGATTTTGTTTGTTCTGTTTTGTAATCACTCCCCACGATTAAATAGTTAAAATGTTTGAAACTCGTTTCGCTTATGTTGGCCTTGTCCTTATTTTAGTTGTTCTCCAATCCCCGTTACATTAATCTAGTCCTGACTTTGACTGTTCTGATAATTTTCAACAACATGAATACTCACTTTTTAATGATTATAATAAAAACTGCATAAAGTTTTTTTTAATGTTTTTGAACTGTATACTTGTACATGTTTGTTATTTAATGTTTTTCATGAGAACAAAACCAAATTCCTAAAGGTCAAATAAATGTTAGTATCTAGTGGTAGAATATGAGCAGATTTGTCACTCCCTCTCCATTTACATTTCCGTCATCAAAGGTATGTCCAATTATTCTCATTCCGGTTTCAAGGTCGGGAACTATTTTCGTAAGAGAAACATCATTATTTTAAAAAAACTTAATGAATCTTGTACGAAATACTCCAATAACATAGGTTTTTCGAAAAAGTAATTCGTTTTGGTTCTGACGTTTGTGCTTATTAATTGTCATTGTATTTCTAACCGGATTTCCAGCATTTTGAATTCGAGCACTGCTGTCGAGTTGCCAATCAACAAATGATCATACAGTTCATCAAATTGATATTGGTATTTTGTAATACATTTATTTCATCAAGTTACATGAAACCCTAATAAGTTTAACAATTAATTTTGACTGTAACAACGACAACGAAAAACCATTTTAATACTAGAAATACATGCTTTCACATGATATATGGGCATTTTAATGATTAACCTCTAATCAGTAGCATTGGAAACACAACATAGAAAGTCAAAGATTTAAACAAAGTAAAAGAAGAACGTAAATCTTATACAAACATATCGAAAAGGGAGCCAAATCCATTCTGTGCATTAAGTTTAGAAGCATTAACCAGGGGTTTTCATAAAGAGTCTTTCCAATGGCCATGTAGGCAATAGGCAATATATTTTGTTAAGCGATAGGATACAAATTTAGAAAAGGCATTTTGATTAAGTATCCGTTGTCCGTCTTTTTGCTTATAGAACCAATAAGATAATTTTTATTCCTTTATAAGTATGCATTCCGAGTAATATAAACTAAAGCTTTGAATTAATTAACGTTTTGACATTCTATAGTCATGATAGTACTTATCAGATTTAAAAGAAACTAAGTCTCCTTGACCTACATATTCATCAGTAATACTTAGAAAACTTTGAGATTACAAAACCTTACTGATATTCTGGTCTAAGGCCTCAGTACAGGAAAAGGTATAAACATGTTTGTTTCAAAAGATGGGTCAACATTCATGTTGACATACTTTTTGCGCTTAAATGATATTCTTGGATGGTAAGCGCAAGACAGGTGATGCTTACCATTCACAAGCCCCTGATCCAAGTCCTGTTTTGTAAAGGAGTTCGTGGATTCCAAGCTTTTGTTCCTTTTGTTTTCGTTTTGTCTTTTAAAAGTTTGTTTCAAAATTGTCTTTTCTATTTATACTATGCACTTTTGGTCTCTCACATGGGTATTCTACTCTGGACTTGTTATATGTCCAATTTGT
>JARWCS010338000.1:0-19840 GCA_034783895.1 Geukensia demissa | reverse complement strand
TAATTTTCCTACCTCCCTCATAGGTTTTGCCTCTGAGGGTTGACGTTAAACGTAGAATTAAATTACTGCAGCCTTATGTAAGTAGCTGCTGCCGATGTAGCAGGTCTTACATTTCTTTTATATGTTGTATGTTTTTTTGGAAAAAAGGCGAATATATTTTGGCAAATAGTGGAAATCAAGCGACAAAAAATTCACCTCAGGTTGTAAAAATAATATAATATGTGTCAGAAAAGTATGCAAAATTATGTGGAAAATGAAGTCGAAGATATGCACTTTTGTATTTTAAAATATGGAATGTGAAAAAGAGCTACTGATTACTCTGTCAATGGATCATTTTAACTTACTATTTTTACTATAGATGTTCCTGATGTCACTATCACACAACCATTAGAAGGAATAGGAGGACAATCCATAACTATACAATGTTCCTATGTTGCAAACCCTGCAGCAACAAATATAATCTGGACAAAAGGAAACCAAGCACTGACAATAGATGGCAGTAAATATTTAGGCGGCAGCTTGTCTAACCCAAGTCTGACTATCAACAACTTAGTTTCTACTGATGCTGGATCATACAGATGTTCAGCTGCAAACTCTGTTGGACAAGGAGATTCCACCTCTATTGTTCTGGCCGTTGATACATCAAGTGGGTGTATAATATTTGTAGTTGAACATTTATCATTATTTTCTTTCATTCAGCTCAAAGACTATAATACCAGCCACAAATTAAACGTGAATATATTTAAAGGAATGTTATGGAAAACTGAAAACAATTACACTATAATATTTGTTGATATTTAACTCTTTTTTTAACTGGAATATAACGTTTTTCTTTCAGCTGCACCCTCGTACATAACTATAACTCCAAAAGGTGTTGTTGTCAAAGAAGGGGAGAGTTTCACCTTTACATGTGATGCCGACGGAGATCCAGCTCCAACATACAATTGGTATAAAAATGACGTCATGATACACCAAGGAGCTGTCCTGTCTGTAACCAACGCAGTGTGGGAAAATAACGATGGTCTTACTTTGTGTAAAGCTACAAACAGAAAAGGATCCAGACAAACATGGGAAGATGTTGATGTTCAATGTAAGTTAAATCTAATTAATTCTAATTAAGGTTGTAATTTAGAACTAAGTTGTGTACATGTGTTGTGTTTGAATGTATATATATATATAAACTTTGCTTAATGAAAATATTTTACAATTAAAAGAAAAAGATATGGGTAAAACGAAATTATACCAGCCATCTTTCACAGAGTCGTCTTACATTTATACATAAATATAGCTATTAGTGAATGTACCATGCCTTTTTGTAGTTATTCCTGAAAGTGCCGTTACCCAAGCCAGTTTCACTCAGACAGTTGGCTCTCCAGTTACTCTGAGATGTGACACAAAGGCAAATCCATCTGCTACACAGTGGGTTTGGAGTTATAATGGCAATACGCTGTCCAATACCAACAAGGAGCTTGTAGTTGATATGGATACTGCAAGTGATGCTGGAACATACTCATGTAGAGCTTCAAATACAGTTGGACAATCGGCAAACATTGACTTTAGTATTGCCGTAGGAACTGGCACTGGAGTTGGTGAGTATGGTGATAGTGATTTCACATGTATGACCGATACTTCTTGGGTGTGCAATGCATATTTTGTAGGGGTGTTTCAGAAATATCAGTATGGGAGTGTGAAAACCACTTATTTAAGATACCCTACCAGTGAAATTAATTAATATTATAATACACTTCTGACGGACGATTAAAAACTAGCCACCAGCCACAAAATATCAAATGACGTTCTAACAACACCCCATGTGATTTAATTTGTGAACTGCCCCAGATAGAAACTCTTGTGTTTACAATGAACGTTAAATGTTAAATCTTTTCTTAAAAATTTATAGAATGAATATTTCTACTACATGTTTAATACCACAATTTGGTGTTTCTGTTCACAGTTGATTTGAAATAAACTCGATAATAAATGTAAAAACATAATAGAAAATAGTACAACTGGTGCTTTTTTGAAACAGAATGAATTGACTTTCTTACCACTACAACATAACATTGTTTTAACGCTTCTTTCAGATCCAGTTGGTATGTAAAAATAAGAACGAGAACCTTTTCTGTTGTAACATCTAAAAATCTAACCATATCGGTCTGATGTGTTTGCATGTTTAATAATTTTACCTTGGGTTGCTGATTGCTGTTGCGATGATTTTTATTTCATAAATATTCTTCCTTTTCATGTGACTACCTTCTTTCCACGCAGCAAACTTTTCCTTGTTATCTGTTTTGCCATATTTCAAAATCTTTATATTCTTTTTTATAATCCCTCCGTAGCATTCCTTAACATTTCATTTGAAAGAAATCCACCTCTATCATTTGAATGCTTTCATTTAATTTTTCAAAATTTTAATGATAATTTGACATTTAGTTATTTTCTAAATTTTTTTATGAGCGATTATTGGGCAGGTGATTTGTATCTAACAAGAAAATTTCCACGTTCAATGTCATCTTTTAAATTATAATACAAAAATAATTTCATTTATATTCGTTTGCACAAGAAAATAATTAATAATTCTAGAAATATATCTTGACGTTGAATATATACAGCTATTTTGGTCCATAATTTTAAACAGCCACATAAATGTATTTGCAGATCCTAACACAGGAGCAGCTACCGGTGAGACATCTTCAACATTAACAACAGGAGAAATAGCGGCTATTATTCTCGCCATTTTGTTTGTATTGTTGTTGATCATAGGATTGATAATTTGCTGCTGTTGTCAAGGTAGTTTTTTATTTAAGACAAAACCAAAAAATATATTTATATATTTAAGGTTACATCAGGTCCAATACAATTAGAAGGTGTTCAAAATATTTTTTTATTCTTAAATTGACTACCTAGTAAAAGAAGCCATTCCCGCATATTATTGCTCATGAATTGACATAAGGAAGCCACTTAAACCAGAGCCTCTAAGTAATCGCTTACTTGGTATTTGCTGCTACTTTTTCGCTTAACACACAGCATTTAAAAGATAGATCAATCACTCATCGGCACAAAGCAGGATTCATGTACCATCACTCATTTATATGTCCTCGTCCTGAATGTGCATGAAATATATGCCGCTGGACGTTAAGCAACATTCAGTCAATTAATCAATCTATTCAGTGGTCTCGATAAAGTTATTTGTATTTATTTTCCAAAAACTGTGTCCCGGTGGTGGGGATTTTAAGTGGCAGATTTTCAAACTGTGCTTAGAAACATGAATGCCTTATTTGGTTTAAATCCTTTCAGTAGATTTTGTATGTACCTCCCATAAGGTTATATACTAAAACTAAAATTCCCATTAAATTGACCATGTTTGATGACAGATAGGCACCAAAGAAGTTAGCCTTGTCAGCAACTCATAAGAAGCATTCATGGCATGTATAGTTCAAACCATTCAGTGATTCCGTAGCATCAAGCGTTTGCATGTATAATCCATAGTGTCCTATGTTAAAGTAAATTCCCCACTGACGGCCCTCTTGGTTGACAAACCAAAACCACAGTAACATCATTGCAAGAACCTGATAAGGATCATTCAGTGATTTTTAGAAGATGATGTTTGCATGTATTAAATATTGGGTTCTATGTTGAAATAAGTCACCATCTTTAGTGGTGGGCACCAAAGTAACAACAGCTGGTCAGTACATCATAAGTAACATTCAAGTCATGTTTGATTTTAATAAATTCTCAAGAAAAGGATTTTTGTATATATTTCCCATAGGGTCCAATGTTCAGGTCATGTTTGATTTCAATAAATTATCAAGAAGAGGAATTCTGTATATATTTCCCATAAGGTTCAATTTAAAATTAAGTCATCCGCTACCGAACATTGACAGCAAAGTAACAACACTTGGTCAGCACATCATAAAAATATTAAGGCCATTTTGCTTCATTCACTGGTTCTCAAGAAGGTGTCCATAAGATTTCCCATGGCATCCTATGTTAAACTAAGTCCCTTGCTGCTGACAATCTTTTGATTTCGGATCGGCAATAACATGCCCAGCACCTTATCGGAAACGTTTATGCAATATTTGGTTTTAATCCATCTAGTGGTCCTTTAGAAGATGTTTTAAAAATGCAAAATTTTAACGGACCTGAAGTTCGTTGGTCTTAGCATTCTAAACTCCGATAAGAATGAATCAGATAATGAATTTGTGTTATACAAATGCATTTAAGCATATACAAAGACATAAAAAATTAGCTGTCTAGAATAAAAAAGTTATGGAATACAGAAATTTTTGATCCGCTTAGTTTTACAACGAATTTATATTGAACCGTCGAATTACCAAACACCATTGTTGTAAAATTTGTACAAAAATAGGCTGTTGAATGATAGCTAAGACACTTATATTGTATTGCTTGTTTCTTACAAAGGTTATTGTGCAACTCTTTGTGGTGGTAAGAAGGAAAAAGTTACTCCTCAACCTCAGAGGACAAAGGAAATACCAGTATTCTACGAAGAACCAGAAGACCCGATCATCGAAGTCCGTAAATTAGAGATTCCGAGATTCTATGAGGAACCTGTTGAGTATGTATAAAACATAGCTAGAAAATAAACAGCATCTTCCCACAAAATTATTTCAGGCAGTCGGAACTTAAGTTTTTGGTGTGATAGTTGCCTGATTCCAGTAAAGCCCTTTTTAAACACTCATTCCAAAATGCGATTTTTTTAAATTCAGTTTTTGAAAGAGTTGTTTTTCGCATAGGATATTTTTTATCCAACTCGTTGTAAATATAAGCAACGGGGAGGTCACGATAAATCTTAGACATGTTAATCAACAAGTGATACAAATCTTAAACTCAGAAAAAAATAATTCAACAACATGTTTATTACAGAAACTCTCTACCCTCCATCATTGCATTATATTGCAATATATCCAGCATATTACTCGGAACTGCAAATCAGACTTAACAAATTATAATCTCTAGTGAAAACCTGGTATCTAGAAACGAGTCTTTAATAAGCTAGAATTACTTTCGCCAGAAACACTAATTTGCTTTTTTATGCATGTATAGACAGACAAAAATTAACATTTTTTCGTTATTTTTCTTGGGAAAATGTCTAAACGTCCAAACTTAAATGCACAGAAATATACAAATGTCTGTAAAAGGAACCGGGCAAAACTGTCTAGTCAGAAGACCGACAAGACCATGGCCAACAAAATGAAACGAAAGACAAACAAAGAATACACAACACTACTTTGAAAACTAAAGCTGGAGTAACATGAACCCTACAAAAACCATGGTGAGTTTAGGTGATCCAGAAGGGTGAGCAACTCCTGCTCCACTAGTGGCACCCGTGGTGTTATTCGGTTGAAAAAGCTGGTATTTAGTCAAAATCGATGTTAGTTACAACCGGTGTAGGATCGGATTTGTAGTCACGACAACGGGAAGATATCCATTGTCATTTGTGAAATGGATATTTCGTACCGGTTAACCAGATCATGATGACGACCTAAATATTTCTGGAGTGATGACTTTAATCTTTCTCTGACAAACCCTTATCTCAGAAGTTTTCTTGTAATTTAAGTAGTAACAACACGTTGTTCTGTGTGATAAACAACAACACAATTAATGATTTTAACTAAAAAAAGTATGCTGTAAAAATTTTTATCGAAAGTAAAATACTTCATCTCTTAATATTTCAATTTTTATTTTTTCCATTTTTTTACAAAATGTTAATTTTTTATCATAAAAAAGCAAGCTCAAGTAACATTTTATTATTCTTGGTTTGTTTTTAGCACCATTATTTAGGACTTATTATAAAGTAAAGACTCTGGAAGATTGATTTCCACCTAGATAAGATAATATAAACATTTTCAACACAATTTCCTATTTTGACTTCGATCACTGCTGACGAGTTGTAAATCAACGAAATGACCATACAGTGCACCAAATGTATATTGGTATTGTGTAATACATTTAGTACTCGGGGGTTACTTTATGTTCTTTCTATATCCTTGTAACCATGTATGTTTAATTTTTTGTAGAGAACCACAGGTGACAGTGGTTAAAAAGATGCGTAAGAAGAGACAGAAGGTCTACAGGTAAATCAAGATAATTTACTTTATTAAGGAGAGAGAATAGAATGATCCTATTTTGTTACGTCAAGCTTAAGCATTCGGAAACGTTTCTTTTGTATTGCTGTTTATTAAACATTTCTGCTGATATATCTTAAGTGCACTAAACAAATTTTATTCCAAGAAGCTTAAATACCTTTTCATGTTTTCCTCTACATAAATCTTAAAAGTAGGATATTGTCTTTTTTGCTTGCGGATGCATATGACAAAAGACGATTTTTGGCTATGAAAGTCCCATTTTATCTTAAATGGTTATTTAATATAAAATTCATATATGGAATTCGATGCACAATGGTGAATTTATGTTCAATGCATGAAGTAGGGTTCCACCTGTGTTGAAGGCTTAGTGGAGATCTCAAGCTTTTGATAAGTTCTTAATGATGGTATTATCCACATACATTATTTGAGTTGAATTTAAGAAAAGTTTTGGTCTATTTTTGAATAATTTTAAAATTTAAACTGTCAATATTGTTCATTTTCATTATTACTTAAGGAAGTTAAAATATATATATATTTGTGTTTCAGGCAGCCATCAGACGAATATGAAATTAATAAGTTCACCGTTCTTAAACCTGATGATACTAAGGATTTGTAAGTATACGTATTTTAGTTGCTAAGTCATATCATTTATCAGAAGTAGTTTTCGCTTTTAATATCAAAATTTTTTTTATTTAAAACTACTTTGTCAGCATTTTTAATTTTTAATTGTTTCTGTGACTGTTTGAACCGCAAATACTCTATTTAATTTAGTTTCCTATAGATATTATAATGTTGAGTGCGTTTTCCTTTCTTACTGATAATGGTAACCAATTGCGTGCCTTCAAATATTGTAATGAAAAGTTCGGCTTTTTAGTAGTGTGGTCAAATTTTAACTTAGATATATCACTTAAAAAAAACTGTATTTTCTTTAGTCACCGAGGACCCGGTGACCACTGTATGATTTGCAACGAAGATGGGGGGATTTGTTCTTAGCCTTAGTAAAATGATAGTTTCGAAAATGAATTTTAAGCAACGGGTTGTTTTAGATTTTTCTTTAAAAAATTAATTTATGCAAGCCGAAAATTTGATTTTTCACCTGTTTAAATAATTTTTGGAAATGTATAGCAGCGCGTTTCATGGCGAAAACAAATATATACAAGAGGCTGTTATTTGTTTACTTTAATAAAGCATATCAACATGTGTATGTTCTCATTCATGACAATAAGATGATTGAATAAGAATTAAAGTAGAAAAACGAAATATGTATTATTTTGTTTTAATGAATGTGTATGATTCCATTGAGTCATTGCAAAAATTGAAAAAGAAACCAAAAACAAATTGACGTAAAACCTATAGGTTTAGTCATTTAGTGCGACCCCAGCAGAATATTAGTTTATATTTGATTAACCAATCAAAATATGCGGCATTTATTAACAAATCTGCATGTTTATAGAAAATAATTTTAGAATAAATAGAAGGCCCTATTAACGTAGGGCCAAGCTGTAATAATATTGTGTACGCAACATATTTTACTATAGTCATCATAGGTGTTTTGGGCATGGAAGCTCCCCGTACAGAAAAAAACAACAAAAAATGCTGCTGACCGCAAAATCTTTAAGTTTCAAGCAAAAAAAGCAAATTTTTCGATTCTGCTACTCAAGAATAACTACACGTATTTTGTACACCACCATCATCATAAGAATGGGGTTGAAGGGTCCATATCCCAAGTACATATGGATTTCATAAAAAGGGTAAACATACGACGCAAAATTAATTGAATATAGGGGCTAAATTATTTGGGTTACAAAAACATGCATAATAACCAAAACATTCAATTAAAAAGAATTTGAATATATCTAAGGGACAAGCAGAAATCGTTTAATCAGAAGACAGATAGGACCGTGGCCAACAAAAAAACGAAAGATAAATATAGCACACACACACCACTACACTAGACAGAAAACTAAAGCCAGAGTTACACGAACCCCACAAAACCAGGGTGAGTTCGGGATCATAACCATCAAATGAAACCAAACAATATAGAATCACAAGCATTTACTTAAAGTATAAAGGTCTTGTATTCCAGCTTTCCTTAAAGTATGGATATTTGTCCTTTATTGAAGGCCTCAAGGCAACCTGCGGATGTATGTAATTTATCTGGATGGTTGTCTCGTGGAAAATCATACCACAAATACTTTTTTTTATTTCTAAAGCCTACACTTACCTGCCCATAACGTTTTTATCTTGTTCAGCATTTTTGTGAACAAGAGAAGTCTGTAAATCACTTACTTTCTACCGAACGCTCTGGTCGATTGTATTGTCATTTATTTAAGTCATTAAATTATTTGTTTTTTTTAATACAGGGAAGCTAATCATATAACAACAGATCGTGCTAGAGACAATACCTACGTTAGCTCAAGTGGTACTCGTCAAGTATATTTACCGGATATTGGGTATACTTACGATGACGAAGAGGAGCGCCGACGTCGTCGACGCAAGAAGAAGAAAAGCAGCAAAAGACATGACCGAGAGGAACTGCCACGTGACAGTGAAATTCTTATCGAAGAAAGGATTGATAATGGTGATGTACTACGTTCTTCAATGAGATCACGTCGAAGTGACCGAGATACATTGCGGACAACTCGTAATGATGAATATGATGTTGTAGCAGGACCCGAGTTTTATTATGAACAGGAGTAATTCTAAATGCCAAAGCACAAAAAGTATTGAATGAAGGTTTTCGTAAATACTCTCAACAATTTAAATGCAATACATTTACCTTGTGACTGTGATATTAAATGATTTATGGACGTTTAAGTGGAATTGTATGATCATTACGGTTGGGATTGGAAACTATTGTTGAAATTTACCCATTGGCTTTAGTGATTTTGTGCTATGATTTCTATAGTTAACTAGATATTTAAAATAAGTTAATTATATCTACTAGATTTCCTCAGTCACCTATAACACTAGTAAAAGCACCAAAGTCAGTTATACTTGAGGAAAGTTTGACCAGGTGTGAATATTGAGATTACAGTAGCCAAACAATATTTTGTATACAAATGTGTCTTATAAAAATGTGCATAATCAAAATTTAGTTTATATGAATTAACTTGCTGCGAAACGAATGGTTGTTTACAAATGAATGATTGCGAAATTGTATTTCATGTCTGATTTTAGAACTGTACGTTCACACCCCGGTCTAAATGACAGTAATAATATTCTTGTATGGTGATTTTAATTTTTGTGTTAGATATTATAATTAAATAGTATTCTTCATTCGTTTTCCTTTTGTAGAAACAACTATACCATCTTTTAATGTTTTATAATCATGTTTTATTTTCCATTGTATGTCTTGTGTATGTCAAATGTCAAATATTTTCCTTTGGTAGAAATATACTATACTGTCCTATATTTGCTACAATGATGCATTTTTCATTGTATGTTTTGTGTATTATCATATCTTTTATTCCGTCCTTATTTTTTAAATGCAATACATTCCACTTAGTATTTATTGTGTTGTTGTTAGTTTTCGAATGAAGTATGTATATTCTAGTTACAAATGCCTTATTGTTAATGATGTTGCTCTTTTTATCTTGATGCCTAATTGCATTAAAATAGATTTGTATATTTATACGAGAAATAAACTGATAAAGCTCATTGTCGTGGTATTAATTTAACATTCCGTTCGTTGGGACTCCACAGGCCACATGTTTTGTCTTTTGAAAATGAGTTTAGACTGGTATTCGTTTTTTTTCTGATCATGAATTCATTTCGGAACTCTTGCATTGATTGTGAATTCAATCTGTTGCCCTTACGTTGAATATGACTTCAACAAAATACTCTTAGCTCTAATTTGCTGCTTGCTTAACTATTGTTTCTCCTAATTGACGCCCTGTTTGTTGCTCTGATATGATTTTAAAACTTCATTTTGGTTCAGCATCTATGCTTAAATGTATGTAAGAAAGATCGAGTTTACATCTTTCCAACAATATAATTTGTAAAATTCCCTGATTATTACCTTTATATATTGGCTTATCGGCGATCGTTACGTCATAAACTGAATGTTTTATCATTGGGTCTATGAATGCAACGAGAAAAGCTGTTTGTCTTATCTTCCTATTTTTGGCCCCTATAGTGTCTGGTATATTCAGAAAAGCGCTTTACACGCAGTTAAATTTGGCTTTTGAATATCTGCTATAAACTTACATTTCATCTTTCTGACATATATTCCATACTCTTTATTTTGAAATAAACAAAACAATACAATATAAGGTCTATAGGTGGCGGAAAATATTGAAAATTATACGTCAACATAAAAGCAACAAAGTGCGTGAAAATACAATCTAATGCACAATGAAAGCACCTATACAGAATAAAAAAGCAGTAATGAGGTCCGGATCAGCAGTAAAATGCAAATAATTTAACTTATATGTTTATGAAATAAATCTATAACTTTGGAATAATGAAGCATAGCACAAAATACTGTGCAAAAGGCATAAATCGTGCAGGCAAAAATTAAATTTTAAGAAATATGGATCCAAACAATAAGTATAAGCCAAAAGCAAACATGAAAATTACGTTCATACAGAACAGTGCGACATTAAGAGAAGTTCAAAGACTGAACACAGCTTTTAAATTGGGGAAACCTGTTTTAAGACCTGAGGGGTCCAGAGGCTGTTCCACAGTCAAGCGACAGAGAATTTTAAAAATTTCTTACCGTTAAGCTTTTGAAATGTTTAGATTTTTTATATTCAATTAACTCTGTAAACATACTGGGGATATCCTGTTAACAATTTAAAAGTATCTAAAGCCACAGTTTTAATTCGTCTAATTTGCAGAAAGGGCAGTAAGTAGCTTTTTGTAAAAGATCCTCATAAATACTCTTGGATTCTTCATAAACAAACCATACTGCTCTTTCCTGCATTTTTTTCAAGATTTTTAAAATTTTTCTCAGTAAATGACAAGCCGAAGGGCAAATATTGCAATTACTTTTATGGTGAGTCCATTGTAGAATATCCATGTGAGAGATGTATAGTCCAAAGAGACAAGACAAGTTGGAAATAAACTAAAAGATAAAACGAAAACAAAAGGAACAAAGGCTTGGAATCCACGAACTCCTTTACAAAACAGAAGTGTGATCAGGTACTCATGAAGGGTAAGCATCCCATGACTTGCGCGCAACACCCGTCGTAGAATCCATAAAATCTAATCCGGGTTAACGTCAATTGAAAATGGATAATTTTACCTTTCCTATTTTAGCCTTCCCATATTTATGTCCCAATATTTCTGTACCCCGTGCTTATTGGATTATGAGTATGTTGCAGTTTATACGCTACTTTCATGTCTGTACCAGGTATCAAGATTTTCTGAACAGAATAAATATTATAAGGATACACCTTTGAAGATTGAAATCTTCTCTCCTTTCATCATGAATTAGTTGATCTATATGGTATGACTCTTCTATCCACACAAGTATTCAAAACTCAAAAAACCACAAGTTTTACTAATTTTTGTGTGCTTACAAAAGGGGTCATGGTTGTTAGACCACATTTCTCACACTGCCGGAAGACTAGAATGAAGCTCTAAACAAAGATGGATTTAAAGCTGTAGTTTTGGTTGATTTACTGAAGACTTACTGCCTATAACCCGCGTGTAGATTGTATCTTCAGTCAATCTCAATGTTTAGATCAGCCAACAGCAACAAATAGCCCATATTGGGTTAGCCCAGGAATCTTTTCTATGCCGTCTTGATAAAATTGTCTTATTTCTTTATTTTTCCTGGTTATTTGAAAAAATTGCTTGCCACAAAATATTTTGTCTTAGTTTCCCACATTTATCATTTATGTATAAAGTAAATATGCATCTGGCAGGCAAATTGAGAGGCATCTTGGTTGGTGAACATGATTGTTGAAATTTAAAAAAAGACACTAAAATTAGCTACGACGACTATAACTATTGATAAAAATCCTTAAAAGTCTGAAAAGGCCAGTTTTTTCTTTTCTTTTTTGTGAGTAATATAATTAGTTCATATATGCAAAGTTATTTTTAATTTAACAAACTCCGATCTTATAAAGTTCTTTGATTATCCAACCCTAACGGGATAATGGTTTAATAAGGTTAAGTGAATGTGGATGCATTATATTATTTAAATCACTAAAACATTGTTTTAATCTTATTAGAACACAATTCAAATTGTTGTTTTATACAATGGAAAAAGGAAACGTGGGTTCTGTTAATCTTCCAAAACAGCTTTTTTGACTGTTAAAAATCACATATATATATTTTACCTTTACCAAGGTCAGAAATGTCTAGGGAATGGCCAGAACAATTCACACATTGTGTAAGTTGCTTTTAAAACGAATGTGGAAATACTAATTTATAAGTATATTTTTGGTAATATAAAACTATAAAATATAATATAGTGACCATGACTTTTATTTCAGATATTACAATTTAGTCTACTCTGAAGAAAAAGATCGGAAGGGCTGCTTCCTGTTTTTGTATGCAACGACGAAGCACATAATATTTCGTTCACACTCAAAAACATTTAAAGGAAAATTATTTCTATCTTCTAAAAGCGTTTGTTGAGTTTGTCACTTGTTCGTATTGTTTACTAGTATTCAGTCTTTTTGTTAATTTGAGAGTGACATATGTAAATATTCTTATTTTATTGAGAACGTTCGAATTTTTAACCTTTAGCCATGCCTTTACAAAATCAAATAAACAATATAGTACATTTTTCAGTATATTATGCGAAGACCAAGTTTCAAGCTTAACGATCACATTGACAGTGGACATTTAAAGCTGTATGGTTTATTTTGATAATGCAAGTCAACACTTGTATAGGAAGGCTCTGTATTAAATACACAAGATGAACCTGTAAAGGCTCCTGAGAACCCTATTGATTATACCTTTTCTTTTTCTGGGTATGGACGGGTGATGGTCATAAGAGTTGCTCATAATGTCACAAGATGGTTGGCAAAGGAAGTCATCTCGTTTGCAGACCGGGGGTTGCCGAAAGCCCAATAATCTTATGCAAAAATTAATTGGAATCAGGGACATATTGTCGTTACCCTTCATATGACCAAAATTGAACTAATATAGCTGGTAAATGAAGTTGTTAGACGACAAAATCCATTATCTAAAGGAACTGCAATGGATTTTAAACCTCTCGATTTAGTATGATGAAGAAAGTCGTTATGATGATTAAACCAAATATTGACCCAATAAGGTCAAAATCACTACAGTGATTGGATACGTACATGGTATACAAAACAATAATAATAGTATTATTGAATTTCTAAGTATATATATTTATAATGTAAATGCCAGCCACAAATAGGACAAACATTATTGTATAAGTGCGAAAGTGAAAATCAACTACTAGTTACCATGAACACTGCATGATACCAGATCCTTACCCATTTTCTTACATTAGGTCCGTGACTTATATACATTAATCAATCTACATGCAAATTCATTTAGACTGTGGGCTAGATGGGGCTACCGTGCAACCAGAGTACTCATCATTCGTATGTATACCCTTTTTCATATTTTAAATGTTAACAAGCATCATATTGGAATGCCTTAAGGTTTTACTGTGTATTTTTTACTTAATCGTGTTATCTTTTTATTTTTTGCTCATTATCATTTCACAGGTAATTTAAAGTTTATGGGCATCTATCTGGCATATATTCCATATTCTTTCTTTTAAATATCAAAGGACCATCTAACCTGGAATAATTCTTGTTTGGTTTTGTCCTCGTGTGCTCTGAGACTAATATATATAATATTCTGAGTTCAACGATATGAACTTTATATCCTTCTATTGATCGCGGTAGTTCTAAGCGAGTTATTTTCTTAATACACTGTAAAATCCGAAGAGTTTGTTGTAATTATATGCTGAGTTATTTGTTCCAGTTGTGCCATTAAGTATAACAAGTCTGAACATCACGTTTCTAATGACTGACAGGATAAAGCAGTTTTATTCTGTTAGTCCTTTTACATTTGTTAAAATAGAAGATGTGGCATGATTGTCCATGAGACAGCCATTCATAAAAAACAGTCGAATTTATACTTCTACAGGTCCCATTACCACCTTCAATATGAACCAGAGTCCATACCATAACGGAAGCTGTAAAAGGTTCCGAAATACAAAATATGAAACTATTCATAAAACACAACAATGGACCTAATCTTTTGAAAAAAAATGGTGAACAAATAACAATAAATGATTAATTTTACAATAACAACCACTGGACTACAGGTTCCTGGCTCGGGACAGGTACATTAAGTATGTGGCGGGGTTAAACCGGTTGGTGAGCCCTTAACCCTCCCCCTAACCTGGGACAGATGGAACGGAAGATGTGTCAAAATGTGCTTAATGTTTACTTACAAATAAATAACCAATATAGTCAGATATTTTGCATTCCAGGAATATGTTTCAGACATCTGATGCTATTGTTGATAACAACTGAAGATAGTTGGCAAGTGGAAAGATTATATGGCTGTCAGACATAAAGGAGCTCAATTATCAACTTTTATTTCATTTTTGTTTTTGGTTACTGGACAAGGTAATTTAAATGCTATCCTTACTGAAAAAATGTCACAAATTCAAATTATACCTGCGCACCAGCGCGATATCTTAAAAAATCTACAAACTGCAGATGCAGATGATAAGGCAAAGATGATTCATTTTAGTCTTTTAAAATGCCTTATTTTGAATTTCATAACAAGATAATTTGTGTTACAAATGGGGTAAAACTGAACAGCAACCCATGCACCTTCTTAATATAAAGATGAATGGTCAGTGTTAAATGAATTTCTGTTTCTGATCTAACAACTAGTAAAAAATTAACATAATTTACAAAGTTCATCAAAGCAATTATATACGATTGTGAAATAATACAGTGATATAATATATAAGTAGTGCATATAATAAACAAATCTTTTGGTCATTTCTTAAATCAACATAAATATTTCTGTTTATATTTTCTTGATATATACCGCTGTTAAATGTATGGTGACATTTTTTATATTTTTACTATTATGTTTACTAACAATATGCTTTACGGAGGTTCTTGTGGCAAGGTAGTCTAGATTTGTATGTTTATTTCACTTAAATATTATTTTAATATACTTAAAATACTTAATACTTAAAATTGTATATTTTAAACAGAACCACCAAGTGTCCCAGAGATTATTGCACCAGATTTTGTTTTAGAAGGCGACTACATAACATTATCATGTTTGTCGTTCGGTGGCAAGCCTTCCCCTACAGTCCTATGGTATGAAGGTAGCGATAATGGGATACTTAAGGATGACACTGCCACGGCAGTAAACGGTGTTACAACTAATAACTACACATTCATTGCTGACAGGAGCCACCACCTGAAAGTCTACGAATGTGTTGTTGATAATAGCATACTTCAAGAAAATCTCCTGGCAACCTGGTATTTCGAAGTCTATAGTATGTATCATGCTTAGCTTATGTTGTGATAATAAAAAACATAACAAAACATTTTTACAATCACATTACAAGAAGGTCTTTAAAGCAAAATTTCATTTAAGAAAATCATTCAGAAACTCAAAAAGAATAATCAGATGTCAGATTTGTCTTCCTTTGGAATTTCCCCTTAAGTTGATGACTGTGATCTCCGTTGTTGTTTTGGATACAAAAGATACATAAGTGTCCTTACAATCAGCATTTATGGCTGGATCTGCCAAATGTTCTATCAAGCCGCTCTCAAAACTTCAACTTTAACGAATATCAAGACACAAACTATGCAAGGAGTAGCATAAATCGGAAGTGGATACTAAAGAACTCCAGAAACCTGGTGGGAATTTTAAACCCAAGGTCTCTTCCCACTTGTAACAACATCAAACATTTGACTTTTCTACCCTCAACAGCAATACAACATGCACTTCACAAATCAAGACCAAAAGATCCATAGTTGCGTTCTGTAAAAGAACGAAGAAAGACGATAGAAATACATCGTTGTCGGAAGAACTAAAACATACTTTGTTTAAAGCAATATAAAATTATGAAAAAAATATACAGATATGCAGAAGAGGATATTAGACTTCCTTAACAACAACATCTAATTTAGTTGTGGGGACGATTTTTCCCGACATTCCTTTGGGTACTAATTGCGACTCTCCTCGCCGATCTATTTCATAACTCGTTTGAGACAGACTTCATTCAAGAGCTATCTTAGAAAAATAGAAAAAGTAAGCCCAAACCTTTTATTTCAACTTCCGTTATATAGATGATTATCATCAACTCATCACCCAATTGAGCTTGAAACTAAAGACACGAAAGACACTCCAAATTATGCTCGTACCTTGATCTACATCTCGAGAAGGCTTCACAAAAACTATATGACAAACGTGATGACTTCAAATTTCTCGTTCATTGGCAGTAACATTCAAGTTGCCATGGCGTATTGCGTATACATCTCCGAACTCATACGTTTTTCAAAAGCATGCGTCCAGTATAGCGATTTTCTAGACAGAGCTAGGTCGTTGACACAGAAAAGTGCTGGGACAGGATTATGTTGCTACTCGGTTAAAGTCATCACTCCAGACATTTTACGGTCGAAACCACTATCTTGTCGGCCGATATGGAATATCCGTTTCACAGATGAAGATGTATCTTTACCTGTGAAGTTGCAGAGTAAACCTTAAAATTAGGCTGTTCGCTTTCTCTACCTGGAGGATGTGATTCCATGAAACCTTCCTCTTTACCATGAAATGTCTTGTACCGGATTGGAAAATGGACAATACAGCGGGTGTTTTAAAGAGGCAGAAACTGCTTTTACCCCCGAACCTCCTGAATCTCCCTGTTGTTTGGCGGGGTCCGCATTGTTTGTAGCTTTATATTTTTTTATTCTATGTATACACTGTATGTCATGTTCCGTATTGTTCGTGTTCTCGGGGTTGTCGTGTCTGTCGAATTTCCCAATTTTGTCAGGCCAATCGGTTTTTTTTAGCTTCCTCTCGATGTCAGTGAGGTTTAATATTTAGTGAATGAGTAACACCAAAATGTTTCATCTGGGAATTGCTGCACGGTTTTCTGTTTTCGAAAATATTTAAGTGTCCATAATACAAATGTGTCAAATATATTAAAAATTCTAGCGCTTCAACATCTACATTCTTTCAATTTTTTAAATGTCATCATACATGTGAAAAAAATTATAACTTATCAGTGTAACTTTGCAACGAAGAATTATACAATCGTCTCACAACCTTAACTAAAACATCTACCTGGAATTTATAGTCAATATATTTATGTTTTGTTATTCCATTTCCAGCTGAACCAGAGCAAGCTACTTTTACAGGTCCATCTACTGTCATATTTGGTTCAACATACCAATGGAACTGTATGAGTCCTGGGGGTATTCCTTCTTCAACCATTATCCTGAGGAAAGGAAATATTCAATTCACTAGTGGTGTAACCGATACATTTACGCAACAACCTGATAATACATTCACAATAACGTATACGTTGTCATGGTCACCAAGTGTCACCGATGATGGTCAAACACTTTACTGTGATGTCAAACATCAACAAACCCGAGGCAATGAAATAGAAACTCTTAGTTTACAACTTACAGTCAATGGTATATATCAAATGCCTATTGTGTTTCGTCTTAAAGTCTTGAACTAAAATAATAAGTACAATAAAAAGTAGACTTTACGTCAGAAATAAATACTGGGAAATATCAACGTGCTTTGAGGTGATCTACATTCAAAAATATTTTTTTATTATTATAGCATCAAATAAAAAGGCATGAATATTCTAACGCCCAGTAAAAATTCCAAAATAACTACATGTACAATCCAATGGAATATAATGTAACTATCATTTACCTATCTTCAGCATTTTGTTAATCCACTTCTCCTTATAAAACAGAAAACAAACGTTTGTAGATATCAAAATAAGAATGACATCAGTCGCTATCGTAAATATGCAAGTGAAACAGAACAATGACATGTTTATTTCAACCTCTGAGTTTCTCGTACAATTATTAAAGCATTGTAAGCTTTAGAACACAAAATATAGTAGCAGTACATGTACTTTTCACAAATACCATCAACTTGTGTTCTAATGAAATCAATTAATGTTGCATGCACCTGTCTCAAGTCAAGACTTTGTTTTTGGATAATCCTAGCGTTGTTTTGATTGCATATGTACAGATGTAATTTAATCGGTGATTTAGAGCTTACCACAAGAAGGATTATACCATTTTTGAAGGTCTAATGGAAACCTCAATATTTTGAAATATTTTGTTGTGTCCTTGACATTTACTATAATTTTATGTCATGTGATAATATGTTCTATTTCAAGTACTTTTAAGCGATTTTAGCCATTTATCCTAGATATCATTTTTTCCAAAAATAATGTCGACATACGTTACCATTCCTTCATATTTTTAGCTGAACCAAGCCAACCAATGCTGATAGGACCTACTACTGTGGTACTCGGATCTACCAATCAGTGGTCCTGTATCAGCAAAGGTGGACGACCAGCCCCAGAAATAACCATTAGGGTCGGTACTAGTCAGCTTAGTGTTACACAAACCACCGTTCTGCAATCAGATAACACATATACTGTAACAAGCACTCTGTCATGGAATCCAAATTTAAGTCATCATGAGCAGGACCTATATTGTGATGTGCGACACCAAGAAACCAGAGGAAACAATCTTCAGACAACAAGTCTTCAATTAGTAGTTAATGGTATGTTTGGTCAACTGGGGAATATAATGCATCTTTCATCCACAATGTATAGTATAAACAATACTTGGTACCTTAATTTGTTTAAAATTTAAATAAATGCTTCACTAAGCTAATACGTTCACTTCACGTACGCTTGGTTTATAAACGTAAGAAATGTGACATTGACATTTAGTTCATATTTGGACCTCATTTTAAAATAACATAAAGGAAAAATAGTTTCTATTAGATTAAACTAATCACGAACGTTTCAATAATCTTGTAAAGCTGACATTGAGTTGATTTGTAATATTTCCAAAACAGTTGAAGGTTTGAAATTATGAACTTCCGCATGTGGAAATTTTAGCAGTTATAATTTAAATGAAAATACTGCAATGTGATGTTTACATTTGTTTATTAATTAGCTGAACCAAATGAACCAGCTCTTACGGGACCTTCATCGGTCATATTTGGGAACACGTACCAATTTACTTGCATTAGCACCGGTGGAAATCCTGCTCCAACGATGACTATGAGAATAAACAATACTCCTATCACTACTGGTATAACGCAGACATCCGTACGCCAATCTGATAATACATATACCGTCACTACTGTATTGTCCTGGACCAATAACATTACCAGAAATGATCAGAATCTCTTCTGTGATGTCAGACATCCGGAAACCCTTGAAAATGACGTTCAGACAGCCAGTTTAGATTTGTCAGTAAATGGTATGTTTTGAATCCAACGATTAAAACAGTAACACTATTTTTCTGTTGCATCATTTACACTTTTTAAGCACATTTTAGATCATTCCAATATACTTTTATGAAAATGATATTTCATATTTTTGCATATATATAGTTTGTTAAGAAACTTGAATTCTTGAAAAACAAATACAGTCATTATATTTATCATATTAAATATCAAAACCTGATTAAGAACAAAATTTTACGACAAGAGAGATGACTTTGATTTTCCGATTGTAAACTTTCCGTTCATGTCCAGCA
>JARWCS010337989.1:0-11728 GCA_034783895.1 Geukensia demissa | reverse complement strand
TGCCTACCCTTCTAGAGCACCTGATTCCACTCCTGTTTTGTAAAGGAGTTCGTGGATTCCAAGCCTTTGTTCCTCATCATTTCGTTTTATCTTTTAGTTTGTTTCAAATTTGTGTCGCTTTAGACTTCTGATCTCTCACATGGGTTTTCTACACTTGACTGCATATTTTGATAATATAGAACAACCTATTATATCATATACTTATAAATGTTCTTGCAGAAAAGTAATATATAAGTATACATAAGTATATATAAGTTACACCTGAACTCACTGTGGTTTTTGGAGGGTTTGTGTTACTCAGAAAGCCGATCAAAAATCTTTTGATGTTTATTTTTCTCACAAAATGCAAAACTATTGAAGATATTCGTATATCTCACCTTAAAAATAATTTAAAATTAAACCGAAAACCAATTTCAATTACTCGAATTCAAAATGAACTTCACAAACTCGGTACCCAGTTAGATTATTACCAGCAAACAAAGCAGCTAACAAATAGATGGTAGTGTGACGTAAATACTTAATGAAAGTACTGATGAATGAAAATTTAATTAATGTACTATCGCACCCATGCACTTGACTGAAAATCAATTAGTAGACAGTAGCATTACTGACATTACTGACACAGTAGATCTAAAGCCACCTGCTAAACATTTTAAAGTCCCAAGCATTTATTGTTTACCTAAATGGCAAAAGAAATCCTTCATATACTGTTTGTGCGTCCAGTAAGTTTACTAAAACGAAAAAGGTTACTACAAAATTTATTATAACTGGACTTGTGAGGAGATGACAAATACAATTAACTTTTTTTCTTGAAAATATGAATATCAAGTTTGGCGATAAAATTTATCGACCGGTTGTAAGAATTCCTAAATATACCAACTGTTCTCCTTTAATTTTAGACGTATTCTTTTACTGTTATAAATCCCACTTTATGGCTAAACTCCACAAAAATCTTCTTAATCTGGTGTAATCGATAAATTCAAAACTACTAACCGTTATCTTGACGACATATTTGCAAATAATAACCCGGACTTTTAAAATATGTCAATACAATTTGCCCTAGAGAACTTTCTATAAATAAAGCTAATCAGGACAGTAACAATTGCCCTTTTACTGGAGTTAAATGTTTCGGATTCACGAGGTAAAATCCAAACTACAATATACGATAAGACAAACTGTTATTCATTACCTATGCATTTTAAACTCTTCTGTACTTGATGAGATCGTCATTTTGGCGTTAATATGGTGTATTTATTTCTTGACCTGTCCGTATCGCCCGTATATGCATTGATGTTTTAGATTTTAATGATCGTAATCTTAGTATTAATCTTGGTTAGGATTTCGTTAATATAAGTTTCTTAAAACATTTACAAAATTTTATCATGAAAATAAAGATATAATTTCAAAGTTTGGTTGCATCTGCAGAACATTGATAAATACGGTATATCACATACACATGGAAATTATTTTAAACACAGCATATTGGGATTTGTCAATTACTTGAATAAACTTATACGTAAAGGTTATCTTTATAACACAATTTTAAGCCCTTTAATTATCTTCTTTGGTATCAACATTGACTGTCTGCTCAATAATTTAACCATTTAACCAAAACTAAGTTCAGTCATTATTTTGTGAACTTTTGTCATTCATGCGTCGATATTTGTTTTAATGTTTGCACTTGCACCTTGTTTTTCGGGCCATTCATGACATTTTACTCCAAGTCCATCCGGACCTGTTTTGATTGATGACGTAGCTTCATCGAATTGGGTTTGTTATCACTTGAATTTGAATTTTATACTAGCTGTCAGAAACAGCGAGCACTTTTTCGAGATCGGCACATCTTGTTGTTTCTTGTTTAATCGTCATTGTCTTCGTACCATGTATTGACATCAAACGTAAATTCTTATAAAGGAAGATTTTTTAGTTTGGATTTAATGTCGTTTTGTCGCACTGCTGTCCCAGGTAAAGAGAGGGTGGAGTACTTACAAGCATGGTTGACACCGCCACCTATTTTATGTGCCTACCCCAAGCCAGGAACCTGTAATCCAGTGGATGTCGTTTTTCATGTCAACATGTTTCTTGTTTTGCATTGTTTATTTATTTGGTCGATAGTTGTAATTTGAATATGATCACATTAAACTTGGGGCCTTTTACAGTATGCCGTAGTGTGTGTTCATGTGTCCATAAATGAAGGCATTAGGGCAACCTTTAGAAGCTTGGGATTTACACTTGTTTTGCAACCTGTGAAGAAAGAGGCCATTGAAAGGAGACTGTCAACATTCTCTTTTTATCAACGATGGTCAAATCTAACATTTATGCAACAAACTGTTGAAATATGCCAAACTTTACGTTTTTTCTCCACACTGAAGCATTTTCTATTGTGTTACATGCCACTTGATTCTTGAAAAGAAAGACAAAAGCTCACTTTTGGAACTTGTAAACTGTCCTACTCAAGTCTACTTTCAAAGGATACAGAATCCTTTGGCGTCTGGAAAAACATCATTGTTGTCTCTTGCAATCTAAATGCAAGTTGTTTGGCTAAAAATGGATACAATATGAAAATTATCCTCTGCCAATTGTGTTTTAAAAGAAAGAATATGCTTTTGTCAATATGGCATTTTTGACGTCATCACTAATAAATGTAAAACATTTAATGAAAAATATGGCAATTTTGATATGCTTGCGCATTGTAAGGAGTGACCTCTCATTAGTAGCACTGAAACCAAAACATAGAAAAGCTGAGATCAAAACATTGTTACACTAAGGTTTCATATCCAAACAAACATAAATAGAACTGAATTTTGTTGTCTGTTTAAGTACAATGTCTTGCCCTAGGATATTTTTCATTTTATGTAAACAAAATTCATGAGAAGGTACAACTGATGTAGATCATCAATGGCTATAGTCGGAATAAAATGGGTATCATCATAGATTATGTTTATTGTTGTGTATAAAGGTAACCAATAGAGTAAACATAGTACAACAGATGACAACGATAGTTATGAAAAAGAATCATAAAACATCCATCTTTACAACAATGTTTTGAGATAAATGTATATAATAGAATTATGTCGAATGAGTTTGATTTGAATAAAACCGTGAAGCATTCCACACATAATTGGTGTGGAAATAATTTCGTCACGATACAAAGCTGCGGGTCGTGTTTATTTCATATTTCATTACTCCTTTCGTGGTGTATGAGAATAAAGATCAAAGATCTTTCTTTCGTAAGCCTTTCTCACTCAGAATTATGTATGTTGATTACAAATAAACCAGAGAAACAATAAAGATATGGTAAAGAACTTGGTAACTAAGCTGAAGTACAAAACTACATCAAGAAGCTCAATTACTCAAGTAGGTTGATTATCTTATATTTTCAGGAGTCGACGAATGTTACAACAAAGATGATAAAGGTGCAAATTACAGAGGTCAAATAAATACGACAGATGATGGCACACCTTGCCTCAACTGGAAAACTGTAAATAGCTCTTTTGTTAATTATCATAAAAATAACAACTACTGTAGACATCCAAGCGGAGATAACGGTGCAAATGATGTTGATAATTATACCAAGCCTTGGTGCTACACATCAGATACATTGAAATTTTCGTTTTGTAACGTACCAGAATGCGGTTAGTATTTCTTAAGTATTCTTCACTATATTTCAATCCAGCTATTATAAATAACCAAAATTGGTCAACAAAGTCATATAGAACATAAATCTAGCACTGTCATTTGCTGTTGGGTTGTTATCATTGCAGTAATTTTCGTATCAAAAATTATTATCCAGAACAAGATAAAAATCTCCAATTATTAAATTTTTAGGAATGCGGCGGTTGACTTTAAAGAGGAAGGAGTTGGTTACCCATTCTAACAAAACTTGGGGGGGTATCACTATTGGGATCGTATAAATTTGCCAAGCTTTATCTTTTATCCCTGGCTGTAATGTCTAATGCTATTATGGTTCCTCCATCATATGTTTAAATCTTATGTTAGATAAATTCGCCATTAGTATTAAACATTACTGCCACACCTGTTTGTTTGATTCAAATTAGTAAAATTATATTAACCTTTTTGCGCCACTCTCGATCTTTTTTAATTCTATAGTACTATCAGAATATATTGTAAAGGGAATTCGAATATACCAAAGGGGCAAACAGAAATCGTTAAATCAGAGGACAGACAAGACCATGGTCAACAAAAAGAAACGAAAGACAAACACACATTAATATACTGAAAAATAAAGCTGAGGTAACATGAAACCTACAAAAATCAGGGTGAGTTCAGGTGCTCCGGAAGGGTAAGCAACTACTGCTCCACTAGTGGCACGCGTCGTAAAACAGTATATAAATACACCATAAATATATTCACTTGGACATATTATACCATTCATGTTTATTACCTTTAAATTTATTTATCTTTTTGTCTTAAAGATTAATTAAAAGCTCTAGTTCAAGTTTTTTTTATAAGAAAAGAAGACAATCGAATGAAATATGTGGTTTATGGAAAGTCCAGTGTAGAACAGCCATGCGTGAGAACTTAATAAGTGCATAGTCCGAAAACACAAGATAAATTGGAAACAAAAGAAGAAAGGCTTATACTCAACGAATTATTTAACAAATCGACAATCTTCGTGTAATCTTTTAACTTTAATCCGGGTTAACGTGAATCCGAGAAGAGATCGTTGACAGGGCACGCCTAAATTTGTAAATCCAAATTTTGAAAATTCCGGAATAACCTCAGACAACAATTTTAAAAACACCGAGCAATCACAAACATCTTGAGTCAGAAACCAAAGGTAATTAATGCTTTTGTTTGACAAGATGCAAACCCATTGTGAATATTTGTATATTTACATTGAATGTAATTAAGAATTAAAAGGAAACCTATATTTAGTGCACAGTAAACTTGAAAATTGGTGCCCAATTCGTACCATCCGACCAAACAGGTAGCAATGTGGTTGGAGTGGTGGGAGTATGTCTTTAATAATAAAGGGAAGTATTAAAAATGAGGGATGCTTACCCTTCTTGACCATCTGATCCAATACCGTTTTATCTCAGTTCTCAGTAATATTTCTTACCTTCTAAATACTGCTCTTACATGTACAATAATCAAATAAATTATAAATGAATACTGCAATTAATCGTTTAAATATAATGGTATCAACTGATTTTGAAGAGTGAAAATCCTCTTGTTTTTTTCAAATTACACGCTTTTGATAAACCCTTAATAATTCTGATACTTACCATTTACCTACTGTTTATAATACACTTCCCCGTTACCTTATCAAACAATGATTTCTATAGCTCACTGAGTGGCCATTTAATAAAACAGAACTAAAATATATATGCTGTATCAGTATTCAAGCAATCTTCTAGAATAAAGAGAGTTACTATCAAAGATACCCTTACTGGAATTGTAAGATATTGATATATTTAATTGATTTTCTTCTTGAAACATTGTGTCGACAAGTCTTAGTTTTAAGTCTAGAGTTTTGTTACCATAAATTAGTGCAAATTTACTAAATTCTCTTATAAATTTAAAATATTAAATTAAAGTTTGGCTGCGCTTGCAGACAAGTAACAAGAAACGGGATATTTCACAAACCTTTTACGGAAATGGTGTACATGTACATTTTTAAATATATTTAAGTAATAGCAGTATTATTTTACATATACACGGTTTTTTATTTGGGTTGAATTAGAGCTTTTCACAAGGAATGGTATTTCACCCTTGTTGAAGGCCTTGTGGAGACCACTAAATTGGTAAATTCCTCTGTTTTTCTCGTGGTCAGGGTGTAGTCTCTTTGATATTTACCCGATAAATTTTCATTTTTGGCCATTATTGATCATTTTCACACTAAATCCAGTCGAACGTAATTTGATTGATGTCTTAGCTTAAAAAAAGAAGGAATGGTTTAAAATGTGTTCGGATTTTAAACTAGCTGTCAGACGCATCGAGTGATTTTTTTTCGAGGTCGGTACATGTACATCATGTTTATGGCACGCTGTAACCACTTTAATATCTTAATCCTAGATTAAGTATATTAATCCGAGATTTTCTGAGCTTAATCCGGGATAACTCAGAACATTTTAAAGTAACACAACTTAAGCTGAATTAATTAACTTGATCTTAGATTAAGTTCAGAAAATCCTGGATATTCTCATTTTGTATAGAAAATCCCGGATTAACTCAGTTTATCTTGGTTTAAGTTAGCTTAATCCCGAATTAAGCTCAGAAAATCCGGATTAATTTACTTAATCTAGGACTAAGTAATTGAAGTTGTAACGGCGTCCCATACATGTTGTCTCTTATTGTATTTGTAATTATCTGCGTAGAATGTATCGACTTGAAAAGTTAAATCTTATGTAATTGTTGTTAAAGATTTTAGTTTTGTCACACACTTCTCCCAGGAAGCATTCTAAGTTTATCTTTATATCACTAATATTGTCTCTACACTGGTATTTGAAAAATATTTGCTTTTATAATATTAAGGTACTTTTACAATACAATACAAAGCCTGCAAAAATCTCTTAAAATATAAAGTCTTAATTTTTTTGAAACCAAAAGATAAAGACCATTTCCTAAAGCTTATTATGCAACCTTTTATTTGTTATTGTTATATAGAGTTTACATGTGACACCGTTTTTTCTGATTCTTAGGTTTAATAGTACTTAAAGTATTAACAACTCATGCGATCTAAAAAAAAAAAATGGAATATCCGGAAATAACATTCTGGAAAAAGCAGTTTATAATAATACTTAATAATAATAATAATAATAATAATAATAATTTATTTATTATTTTAAGAAAATGAAATGTAGATTTAAGTCTTTGCATTTTTCAGATTTAGATTGCTACACAGGTAATGGTATGTCATACAAAGGCAATGTAAGCATAACAAATAATGGTACGACCTGTCAAAGGTGGGATTCACACACACCCCATTTCCATGGTCACACTATTCTAGCCGATTCCGGTCATAATCACTGTAGAAATCCGGATAATTCTCACCAGCCTTGGTGTTATACTACCAACCGTTTTGTCCGATGGATGTACTGCAATGTTCCATTGTGTAATATTCGAGGTAGGACCTAAAATATGTAGTTCATATACTGTGGTTTCATTTTATTTCGTTGAATACCAATATTCATGGTTTTCGTGGGTGATATAAAACCATGAATTTAAGTATAAAACGAAATGAATATTTAACATTACACCATCAAAGAAAATCTCAAAACCACGAATTCTAGTATCCTCGAAACTATGATTTTTGCAGAACCACGAAACTGGTACCCACGAAAATAAATGAATCCACAGTACATGATAAAAAACGAAGGATCTATATATAGCTAGGGACGATGGCATAAAGCAATTTGTGATTGCTATCATTTATTGTAGCTTGCTGAATATGAAAGACCGAGAAATTGATGTTTTGACTTGCCCATCATTCGATAATTTAAAGGAGTTCCAAATTACAAAACGGTCTCAAATATACGATGTTAAATAAATTCCAGATAAAGTTTTTTTTTTAAATTTTACACAATGCCAAAATGGTACAAATTAAATCTTTGATACAGTCCGAGGTACAATAAAATTTCAAAGGCTAATAGAATTTAAATTTTGTTAGTAAAGCCGGTGTACTAGATAAATCTACCATACGCCCCAAAAGACTCAAGTTATTTTAATGTGTTTAATGTACCCTTTTCATGTTTCAAATGTTAACAAGCATAACATTTGGATACTGTACTGGGTAGTTTGCACACTACACGTATTTTTGCCTATTTTCGTTTCAGATGTACAAATGAAGTTATAATGGAAAGAAAACTATATTAGCTTTTTCAATAGTTCTCTTCTTTATAAATTATAAATTATAAAAAAAATATTACTTAAACAGTTATAGCAAAAATTGTAGACCGTCCACAACCCGAATCATCGAAAAACTCTATTTGTCAACCTTCCGACTATTATGTTAAAGCGTTTATGAATAATAATAAATTATTCCTGTATGAATCATCTGCCCAATCATTGTTGAAAAATATTTTGTCGTGCAAAAATTTTTCATCGATTGTTTAATGAAAGAGTGAAGTATTGAGAGCACACATCCAACTTAAACAGCTATAACACTTTAAAAAGAGATAATTAATAATCATATGTCCGTTTGTCTTCCTTTGAAATTTCTCTAAAAATGAGGACTACATGGACTATGATTTCCCTTTATTGTATTGAATACCAAAGTTACACAATTGTTTTTGAAGGAAGCATTTTATTGATTTGGATACTAAAGAACTCTACGGACCTGATGGAAATTTTATATTCAAGATATATTACCACATGCACTTCTAAAATCAAGAAGAAATGATCTGATTCATAGTTGCTTTCTCAAAAAGAACGGAGAAAGATGATATAAATACATCGTTATTGGCGAAACCAAAACATATATACTTTGTTCAACGGAACACATTTAAAATCAGATATTACAATAATGTCAGATTTCCTAATTGAAAACATCTTTGTTCAATTTGGTAGATGAGTTTTTCACAAACCGTTGTAGGGTTGGGATCTCACTTTACAAGTTTAAACCCGCCACAGCTCTCATGTGCCCGTCCCAAGACAGGTTTGTCTTTGTGTTTATTGTTCTGTAAAATGTACATTTTTGATAATATTCAGGTAAAAGCAGTATCATTTAACGCATACACGACTTTTTATTTAGGGCGATTTAGAGCTTTTGAAAAGGAGTGGTATTTCACCCTTGTTGAATGCCTTGTGCAGACCTCTAGATTTATAAATTCCTATATTTTTTTCGTGGTCGGAGTGCAGTCTCTCTGACATTTACCCCATATCTATTCATTTTCATACTTATAGGAAATTTACTGTCTGAAACTACTGAGCTAATTGCAATTAAACTTTGGTCGAATGGTCCTCCGGTGGTCTTCTACCAAAATTGTGTCAAGCATTCTGTCCCTCTTCCGGACATTACTAAAACTTGAAAAAGTGGGATATATGTTTAAATAATGTTAAATAATGTCAACTGTTACCAAACGTTGATAGAATGGTCCCTGTCATTTATGTTGGCTGCCACAGCCAAACTTGTTTCAAAATAGGGCCGTAAGGGAAATTCTCTCTAGAATCAGATAAGTCAATTTTGTATAACATTCCTTCCTGGCAAGGCGCAGTGAAGATTCTCTGTCAGGTGAGCGATACAGGTTCCGAGGAGCCTCTGATTTAAACTTTTGAAATAAATTTCGACTAAAGAACGTATGCTATTTTACATTTAAAATGTTTTAATTCTGAATAAAAGATAAATACATAATGTGCAATCCAGATTATTTTAGTTCGCGACAATACATTTGCTCTAATTTTGGAACATTTATTATATAAATTCGTGATTTTTTACATTCCAAATTTATATTTCTGACCTTAATCAATAAATATACAATGTACTTTCAACATTATTGATGGTTAAAGACAAGACCATGTTTAAATGTATATGCATATGTATATTTATATGTATAACTTCCTGCACATAAAAAAGTGATAATATTTTTATTAACAAGTTTATAATTCTTGAGACGAATACGCATGTGCAATACAAAGTATTTTGGTTCGTGATCAGACAATTTTCAAAAATTTTTCAAATTATGCGAGTAAGAATTTATCCTATTTTTCATTCAAAAATATTCATTTTGACCTGATGAGATGAAGGAATTCGAAGATACCAAAGGGGCAGGCAAAAATCGTTAAGTCGGAAGACAGACAAGACCATGGATAACAAAATGAAACGAAAGACACACATAGAACACACAACACTACACTGAAAACTAAAGCTGGAGTAACACGAACCATACACAATATTAATCCGGATTATTTTTGGTTCTGTAAAAAGATATTTATTTCAAATTTGTGGTCAGAGACACATATTCTCCTTTTGTGGTATATATCCCTGTGGTAATAGAATTTTTTTCATTCCAAAATAATTAATTATAATTTTGACCAAAAACACGAATACATAATGCTCAATTATTTTTGCAAATATCATCAGAATTTATTATTCTTTCTCTTTAATGTCGTTTTAGCCAATGTTAAATTAGAATTGTTATAACAAAATATAGACAGCGTGGATAAAAACGTTTTATTTAGCCCTTAATGTTTTCTCAATATTTTAATTGTGACGTACACATACAATTTACATGACATATGTTTCTTGTTTTAATAAATTCTAAAAAACTCTATGTTTTTTTTTTCGTTTCGTAAATTTTTATCAGTAATCCATTTTGACCTAAAGATGCACAATTGAAGCCGTTCTGTTTGCGTGCAACGTGCACGTGCATCGTGTGGCTTTGATTTGCATGTAACCTGCAAATCGTGTACATGTGATCTGTGATTCAAGTGGATGTAACTTGTGTAAATCGTGTGCGAGTGGTTGGTCACAGTTTACGTTCAAGGTAGTGACAACCTTATTAAACAATAAAATGAAAGTAAAATTCCTATGATATACTTATTTAACACATTTTAAAATAAAGACAATATTTTAGCAAAAAGAAATACTGAAACGTTAGGAAATTTACGTATTTTGGATGATCTATATTGTGTAAATCTCCGATTATCCGAACTATTTTAGCTGTAAACGCACTTACTATGTATCATTGAAACAATTTCAAGTAAATGACATTATTTTAGTAGAATATGCTGTGTTTGTTTGAAATATTTTATTATTAGAATGCTATGTTTCTTTGAAACATATAATTATTAGAATATAAGTGACAAAATTGAATAGGATAAGGGGTAAAATGTTCAAAAAATTTGGAAGTAAGCATAATTTTAGCATAGATTTCTTAGGCTATTATGATGCCTAATAAATAGTACTATTCATATATTGCAAGTTTATACATGTTATTGTTCAAACTGTACTAGTTAATTCACTTTATCATAAAAGTGAAGTAAAAAGAAAAAAAGATTTTTAAAAAATTATTTTTTTTTATCAATATAACAAGGTCAAAATGGGGGATTAAATATAAATTAAAATAATCGATTAAATCATTCACAAGTCGGTGAAGAATACCCGTGTGAGAGATCAATAGTGTAAGTACAAAGAGACAAGACAAATTTGAAACAAACTGAAAGATAAAACGAAAACTAAAAGAACGAAGACTTGGAATCTAGAAAATCCTGTATAAAACAAGAGAGGGAATATGTGTTTTTGAAGGGAGGATCCCCTGTCTTGCGCTCATCACCCGTCATGGAATCTTTAAACTCTTATCCGGGTAACGTTGATGCATTGAAACTTCCTGTAGTCTTCAGCATAAAGGTTGAAAGGAGGAAAAATCGATTTTTTTGTAAACTTAGGATGGCTACAGCTACAATTGATGCTATAACATTTAAGTCATCAATAAAATTTTAAATAAAGACATGGTTTGAAAAGCATAGATATTTATCTTTTCAACTGAACTAATCGACATGATTAAATGTACGTTTATCATCTCGACCAAATATATCCCAGCGAACTAGAAATTAAGGAGATCACAGACTCTGCTTCATACCTAGATTTATTTCTCGAAATTGACCAAGAGGAAAAACTTGTTTCTAAGATTTACGACAAACGTGATGACGCCAACTTTTCTATTGTAAACTTCATATATTTATGTGGTAATATTCCTGCTTACCCTGCCTACGGGGTTTATGTTTCACAGTTGATTCGATACTCTCGTGCCTGTTCCAAGTATCA
>JARWCS010337979.1:0-11728 GCA_034783895.1 Geukensia demissa | reverse complement strand
AAGATGAAAATGTGAAATTCCCATAGGGTCCAATGGTAAACTAAGTTTCGTCATGGCGGCCATTTTGAATTTCTGATCGGCAAACGATTCACAAGTTAAGTACAGGACCATCTAAGTAACAATTCAACCCACTTTATACATGTTTGTAGTTTCTGACCAGGAGATGTTTGAAATTTGGACCAATCAGAACACATATTTTGCCCTTGTGGCCATGTTGAATTTCCGATCGGCACCAATTTCACAAATCTGGTAAAGGACCACCTGTCTAACATTTCTGCCAAATTTGGTTGAAATCTGTACAGTGCAGGTCTCAGAGAAGATGAAAATGTGAAAAGTTAACAGACGACGACGGACGCAAAGTGATGACAAAAGCTCACACTTTGGGCCAGGTGAGCTAAAAAGAGATGGGTCATTCAGTGGGTAAGTCATGGAGAATACTGTAAAACAGGATAAATTCGCGACATGAAAATTTCGCGAATCGGTTGTCTGAGATTATTTCGCGAAATGCTGTATGCTGATAAGATTTAAAAAGCGTGGGTAATGTTCAGAATTGGTGATGGGGTTTCTAGCTTGTCTGCTGAAGGGAATAAACCAGTGTTGAAAAAGGTTTTTTTTTATGAAATCCCGATTTTCTTTTATCTGATTTAGAAAAAACCCGTTAAAATCAGACAAAAATAGATAGCTTATATCGAAACATAAGAAAAATCCCTCTCAGTCCCTCCCTAAACACGGGTGGGTCTAGATCACCCAAAATCAATACCAACCTTTACCTAATTTAAAAAACTGTGTTCCAAAATATGAAAATACGAAGAGAATCTGTTTAGAGTGTTGCTCGCAAGACAGGGGATGCTTACCCTTCCGGAACACCAGATCCCAATCCTGTTTTGTAAAGGAGGTTGTGAATTCCAAGCCTTTGTTCCTTCTGTTTTATATTTATTTTGCTTCAAATTTGTCTTCTCGCTTTGAACTATGCAATTTTGAACTCTCACATGGGTATTCTACACTGGCCTGTTTACTAGAACAAAAGTTATCAGAAAACAACCTGTTTACCGATGCAAACGATAACAGTGCCACATCATACTAATTGTTTAGATTATATACCATATTTATTTATTGACATCATGTAAGATTTTGGTCGGAATAGTTTCAAAACCTTAAACACTCAAAGTGCACACCACTACTTGTCGACATGTTTTAATATTCATATTAAGCCGATCACATCTCACAACTACTGCAAACTAACAAGGAGAAATAGTTTAGGCGTATTTACCAGCAGCTACCGGTAATCGAAATAAAAATAAAATAAAACATTAACAGACACCAATGATCCATCAGCTTTATAAAAGCTGCTGCAAGGTTATATCCAATGGATTCTGAAGTCCTCTCATAAAAATTTGTATCTATACAATAGGTATGTTCATTCAATAGTTCACAAAAACAAATTGCATGTATTTTCATATGGTTTGTTAATAGATGTTCAAGTCTAATCAAGACGAAAACATTGTTTTTATGTTTATAAATGTATACAATAATTAACTTAATTCACTGTTGAGGAGATACTTAATGATGGATCAACATAAAACATAGGTCACTTCCATAATGTTATAATATAGCCCCAGCTTTCACACTGTTATTTGTATTTCAATTAAGGACCCATTATTGGCCCCAAAAAAACTTTTTTTAATAATGGAGAGACACAATAGGTCATTTAAAGTTTGTGTATATTTGTCTTATATCACAGAAGACTTTTACAGATTTAATAAACCAGAAATAATAACTGACTTTGGAAGCAATGTTAATAAACTGAACATACAAATATATACAAACTTTTTATGAGTCATCACATAGATGCTTCAGGCCAAGTTTCAGTTTATGTGGTCTCACTATTTAAGAGAAGATTTTTTAAAGATTTGACAAATCAGAAACAGGAACTGCATTTGGCAGCCATGTTAGTGGATTGACAGGGACAAATTCTGCAAATTTCAAAGAAGCATCCCATAGATGCTCCAGGCCATGTGTCAGTTTATTTGACCAAGTAGTTTTAAGGAAAAAGATTTTAATGATTTGATCAATCAGAAACTAAAACGGATTATTCCTGCAATGTCAGTAGTCTGTTCAGGATGATATATGGGAACTTTATAGAGGCCAAACCAAAGATGAGTATGGTCAAGTTTCAGTTGTTTCAGAGAAAATTATTTTCAAAGTTTAAACCTATCAATGAAAATTACTGTCTGTGCCAGCCTTGTCAGTCATTTAATCACAACTAAAGCAGTAAATTAACCAGTCAAATAGAACTCTTGATTTGACTCATGAAATCTATACAGCCATTTCACTTGTTTTACAATGGAATGAATGGCAATGTTGCATCTAGTTTGTAGACCTTAACCAAAATAGTAAAGAGCAGGTAACTGTCATAAGCAAACTAAAGAATTGGTTAGTTTATTCTATAATTTTATGTCTGTTAGAATTAAGATAAAAAAACTGTCAGTATGATTTATTTTAAGATTTTAAGGATAAAATTAATTTTACCAGTAGAAGGTTTACAAATAATTAACAAGTGGACATATAATAGAAAAAATATATAAGGTTCAATATGATACATTATAATTCAGTCCAATAGATTTCTTTTAAAAGCCAAATGCAAATATGTAGGATATGTGAAATTTGCTATTAAAGTATAAATTATTTCCGAAAACAAAAATCAAAAGATAAATTTTAGTTAGATTTCCATTCACAAGAAACATTATGGTTAATTACATAAGGTATTTGAAGCATATTTAGGTATTTAAATATCAGTTTTCAGCAAATTAATGATTTGTTTGAAGTACACCAACTTTTTCTATTTTGACCTCAAAATTAAAAAAACTGTCAAACAAATAAAAAATATAAAGGCATTAATTGACCTATTCAAACATATTTCAAAATATTTCTATGAGCAAAATTTTGATTTAAACGTAAATATACTTAATCATCAAGTGTTGTGAGTTATTACAGATAGTCCAAGGTTCCCTTAAACAAAATTTTAAATATTTAACCAGACAAATTTAAAGCCTTTTTTCTTAAACATATCTAAATAAGTTACCATTACAACTGAGTAAATATCATTGCTATTTGAAAAACCTAAAGTTACTTTAAACTGCACAACAATGTAATTCTTTCTTGTGCAATCCAGTCAATATTAATTATAACACAAAACAAACAAATTTATGTATACATCAAAGAATACCAATTACATTATAAATAAATACATGTACAAGGTTCTGATCATTAAAAATTGTTCAAAGTTTACATAAAATACAAAGTATTAAACCAATAAAATTTCATTTCACTGCTGAGATATTAGTAACCTTTAATGATAATTTTCACCTACCTAAATTCAGAAGAACATAAAAATTTACATTCTATTTTTTTATTTTTGTTTTAAAAATTCATTTCCCCTTTATAAGTATGAACCAAAACAATTTTTGCTAATGTTGTAAATAAATGAGTATATTTGAACATTGAGGATAATATATACAACATCCACATCTATGTGTTCAAAAACAAAATACACATTAATAAATTAATTTACACATTTCATTAAAACTATATTAACACAATAACAATTTCCAGCAATAGACAATGTTTTCTTGATGGAAACAAATTAGGTTTCAAATGAAATAAAAATGTTCATTTGTGAAAATTTGTTTAACATTTTTAAAAGATTGGGTCAATTGTGATTTATGCATAGTTTCATGTTTTGTATTTTGGGGGCATTTTACAGCTTGTTTTGGTATGGACTCCTGTTCATTATTGAAGACGGTATTGGGACATGAAGAAGTTTAATTTCAACTGTTATCTGGTGATTGGCTGTCTCATGGAAAACCATGCCATATCTGCTATTTTTATATTGGTCATTTATTTGGAGTGATCAACAAAAATATGAACATTTTTTAGCACTTTGGGATATTGACGTATTTTGATGACATCATAGCTAAAGTATGTGAACTTTTATACCAAAAAGGAAGGTGTACATATAAAGAGCATTAATTTTTCTATTCAACAATCACTTTCAGGTGATACAGTAACTATACTAAGAATTTTATTATCTGCAAATTTCTGGGCTGAAAACAAACCTTACTGGACCTTCCCCTTTCCAAAACAGTAGCACTGTAGCCAATTTTATTTAATGTACTACAGATGACTTTATAAAACAAAGTTATGCTGTAGCAGCAATCCAAGTTGGTCAGCAGGAAAAATGGATAAAATTTTGATAAGGCACTAAATAAGTACAAGCTTTGTCCCAACTGACTATGCTATTGCATAAAAGATGATTAAATCAATTTCAAATTAAGTTCCAAATTATTATAAGTTCAGTTGTAGTGGCCATCTTTATTTGTCAATTTTATGCAACCATCAATTTTAAGAATATCTTAAGTTCTGTACCAAATAGCTATGCAATCTCAAATATATCTTGAAAAAAAAATTTCACTAAGAGACTCCCAAGTTAAATAATATGCCACCACCAGAAGAAATCCAGCAGTCAATGGAGGTCCGGACCCCCCTTTTGCAGAACTATTTCAAACATTTACAGGTTTTTTGTGTTTTTTAGCAAATTATCATCCTGCCCCTACATAAAAGTGTATTTGCTTTAACCACCTGAATCTCAATAGGTTAAAGGAAATGCCAAATTAAACTCTGGGGGGTGGCCACATAGCAACTGTTCTACTAGAATTTGGTGTCAATTTGCAATTATTATGCAGTTTCAGAAGAATTTTTTAAATACTATTTATTCTACTAGAATTTGGTGTCAATTTGCAATTATTAAGCAGTTTCAGAAGAATTTTTTAATACTATTTTTCTTACAGGTAATACTGTCCATCTTAAAATTCTTTAAGTGATGTAGGAATGTGATATACATTGATTACCATCCAATCAAAGTTTGATTCAATTTGACAAAGATGGAATTTGGGGAGAAATTTTTAATGAATTTTTATTTCTAATTTTGGTAATGAGAGCCATCATGGTTGACAGACTGGATTGGCAAATTATAATCTGGTAGAGTTCAAAAGTTGGCCATTTTTTTAAAATATTTTGTCCCTATCAACTCAGCATTAAAAAGGAGTAAATTTTCAACTATTGTCAAGCAAGAGGGAAGTTTTATGGCCTTTCCTTCCAGATTTGATAAAAAGTTACAACAGGAAGTGACATCAAAGATCTCGATGAACATGTTGATTATGTTTTTTCATCATTTTTGCAGAGGAAAAAGTCATTAGACATTCCCAACATGTAAAAGGTTTCTTCAAATGTAATTCTTTATGCTTTTTTAAATAATCTGCCCTTTTGAAAACAAGTGTACATAAATCACATGGAAATCCTTCATTGTTATCATTACTTGCAGAATTTTGTTGTCGAGGAGCAGATTTCTTTCTCCTGTGAATGTAGTGACTTGAACTTTCAACTTCGACCTCTTGTATAAATGAGGGGTTTTCTGAACTCATATCTAAATCAAAATTCTGAATAATCTCAATGTTTTCTGAATCTTTTCCTAAGCTATGTTGACTTTCACTATGAGACTTGTTTGAATTATTTTCTACAGTTTTAGCCTCATTTTCATCTTCTCCATCACCACTACTCTGACTGTCTTCATCACTGCACTGTGCAATCTCAAAAACTTTTTCTTCGGAATTAAGTTGTTCCAGGAAAGCAATTTCCTCTTCCTCAGTCATATCTTCTTTCATTCCATTCAAATACAACTGGCGAATTTGACTTAAATCATCATCATGATCATCTAGAGCATAACCACTAGTTCCAGCATTTCCTGCAGAAGACGTTGTAGTCTGTAGAGATACACCACTTCTTGCCATCAGATTTCGTGTTTCATTGTGTAATGCTTTTGAAGTCTGCAACATTTGTTGAGAAGACAGAGTTGTTTCCCCTGAGTCACTACAGGACACTGATTGGTTATAAGGAATGTTTGTTTTTGATGAATTTGTCAAATGTGTGGATGTGACCAAGTCATGTCCATTTAATATATCTCTTTGGTTTAAAGTCACAGAGTGAGGTATCTTTCTGGATAATTCATTATAGTTAGTCATTAAAGTATTATTTGCATTTTCTTCTAATGTCATAGCAACAAGTTGAACATTGGAACTAGACTGGCTAGCTTGCAATGAATTTAAAGTTGGTGCCATCTGCAATGTCATACCATTCACAGAAAGTGGCAGTTTTCGTAGTGATGTATTTAATGAATTCAGTGTTGGTGACAAAGGTGTGGGTTGATTCACCATAGAGGTATGAATAGCTTGAGTTGAATTCAAATACTGTGCAGGTTGTCTTGTCATTTTCACTGAATACGGCAATGAAGTATATGGGGACTCAGATGTCAGCTCGAGAAAATCATCCAATATTACACTACTGCTGGAAATGTCATTTAAATCTGCAGATTGTAAAGAATTTTGCACAATATCATTAACTTGAAGTTCTGAATGACGTAACTGTCCCATGTCTGGTGTCGATATTAAGAATGGTGGACTTGGACGTTCTGAGCTTGCTATCCCAGCTGAAGTCGATATTAAGAATGGTGGACTTGGATGTTCTGAGCTTGCTATCCCAGCTGAAGTCGATATTAAGAATGGTGGACTTTGACGTTCTGAGCTTGCTATCCCAGCTGAAGTCGATATTAAGAATGGTGGACTTGGATGTTCTAAGCTTGCTATCCCAGTTGCATGAGCCTGACTTACTGATATTGAATTTGAAGACAGAAGACTAGAACTATCAACATTTGCAAGGGTTGTATTTCCATAAGACAACTGAGCCATTTGACCAGTAATGTTTACACCATAAGGTTGACTGACCTCTGGTGTATGTTGTTGTACTTCTAATGATGTCAGACTATTTTGTGCTCCGTTTCTGTTTTCCCCTACATGGTACAGTGATTTATTTCCATTGATTTTAGTGTTCAAGTCTGGTCTATCAAGCTGATTTATGGCAAGTGTATGTACATGCTGAGCTACTGGTAGCTGTGTTGTCTGTGAAGATATTGGCTGTGAAGGCATGTAGCCTACACTGATTGGCACATGACCTCCAGAAGGCAGCTGTGCCATGTTCGATCCACAATCTGATACCAGTCTTGCTTGAGGTCCACTGACAGTATTTGATGAAGGCTCTACTTGTCCTGTAGCAATTCCTGAATATGTCAAAACAGACAGATTATCTGAGCATGGCATGCTGAAATTCTGAGTGGTAGAATTAAAATTCTCATATGTCATGTCATACCCATAACTCATAGAGTTTTTGAGGTTAATTTTCTCTTTTCCTTTACAAGGACAATTTCCCCCACTTAAAATTTTCAACTTATCACCATCTATTTCTATTGTATTCCTAGTAGATGTTACACTATCTTTTGGTGCAGGAACTCCAGTTTCTGATGACGGCACAATAATGTTCCCATCAAGTTTATAGTTTATTGCCTGGCGGGAAGATTTATTCTGAGATAAATCTGTAATGTTTTCACCAACTATGTGTTTTTCTTTTTCTTCTGACAAATTTTCATTTTCTTGAAATTCTGTTTTATGTTGCTTTGTAATCTCTGAACTCTGAACCCTAAAAATTGTACTGAGGTCAAGTTTTGCATTGTTGTGATTATTTACATTATTCTTCCCAAAGTCAAATGAGATGGTTTTTGTTACTTTTCTGAAAAAGTCTGTAGTTTTTATAAGATAGCAATGTTTCTTCATATGTGCTCGCACACCTTGAACACTTGCTAGTTGTTGGAGGCATATTATACATTGTTTCTCAGTCTCCTTGGCATGCTCCATAAAATGAGTCATACGATCTAATTGGTTGCAATGAGTTAAGTTATGGTTACACAATCTACAAGCTAATGTACTTTGAAAACTGATTGTAATGAGAGGTGTAAAATCATCAATATTTAAAGACATATAGCCTTCCTTTATTTTCCGTTTCACAGAAAGCAGCACAGCACACTTTTCACATCGGAAGAAACAAAACAAATCTGACCCCACAGTGAATACCTGTTCATCATCTGTGATTTTAGCATTGTTACTAATAAATTGCTGGCCACACTGCATACATATAAAATCCTCAGCTGATTCAGGGATGGGAATTCTAATCTGTGAATTCAGACATTCATCTGTCATTGGTATATCAGTCATCCCTTGTGTCTCAGAGTTCTTCTCTGTTTCAACTGGATTGCTTAACGTTCTCCTAATTGTTTCAACTTGGGCTGATCTCAGTTGATTTTTTACGATTACTGGTACCACACAGTTGTGCTCCTCAGGTACCTGAAGTCCACAAAATTCACACAGACAGTTTATTAACTTGGTCTTTTTACGAATTAAACTTTTTGATATTTCTTTAAATGTCTCTTCAGTCGTCTGTGGAGATATATTTAATTCATCTGTTGCCATGGTTGCTTTATTTCTGTCGGTTACTGTGGTTACTCTGGAATCTTCCAGAATATGTGTTTCCATAGAAACATTACTGTTGTTCTGCTCCATTTTATCAATATTATCAATATTACCAATTTTTAGTTTAGTGACAACATCTACAGACTTACTGACATGCTTTAAACAATAACTATTGTCTAGTTCCTGTTTCTTCTTGTTTGGGGACTTACAGTGTTTAACATTATTAATTTCTTTAGGTGTCTGGCTTCTTGAATTTGAAAGATTTTTTTCCTCATCTTGTGCTGTTATAATGACCTTATTTGACTTGTTCTCGACATTATTCCTTGCACAGCTTAGTGGGAGTTTACTGTTTTTTGGTACAGAACTTCGGGTACTTCTATAAATTGGTTCAAGGTCTGACCCTGAGTTGGGAAAAGATGTAGTGTTAGTGTTACTTGATAAAAGTTTACGTTCAGGGAAAACTTTTGCATGAGATTGTAACATGGATTCAGTTTCAAAAACTTCCCTGCAGTTTTCACCGTGTATCTTTGCAATTTCAATTTCTCCTTCCATTTCAAGTTTCCTCCTTTTAGAAGGGGTATGAACTTCTTTAGTCTCATCAACAACAGGTACAGTCTGGTCTGTCTTCTCAGATTTTCTCCTTCCAATATTTGCTTTTTTCTGCTTCTTTACTGTTAAACTTCTGTTGAATCTGGCTTTAGCTTTAATTCTGGAAACTGTTCTCTGGATACTGTTATTTGAGTTGTTAACTGTTAAATTCAGCTTTGGACAACTTTTAGTATGTAATACTAACAAAGAATCACTATCACAAATTTCACCACACCGTTTACAATATAAAATTTCATCCGAGGACAACAGTTCACTTGAATTGTCATCATCATCGTCATCATCTAGTATTTTAAATGGAAGAAAGTCATCCATTTTCCTTTTCAAATTCAGTCTCCTTTATCTATCAGACATCTTTAAATGCTGTAGTATTCATTATAGCTGCTCTAAATATCTTACAGTCTCAACTGAAAATAAAAGATATCAAGTAACATATTATATATGAAAAAAAATTCAAAAGTAACTGTAATAATATCTGGCTTTATTGTATGGCAGTATAATATTTAATAAATAACAAAACCAAAAAATTTGGTGTGCATTATTCCTTAAAAATTACAATATAGAGCTTTACAAATGAGATATCATTAATGACATGCATGCAGTTAGAAGAGTTTTTTTTTAAAAACAGGATAACTGCATGGATATTGATGAATATTGTCCATCTAAGAATAGTCAAATCTGTGTTAAGCACCCACTCCAGGGAAGTGATAAAATTGTTTGCTTAATGGAGGTGACCTCTTATTCCAGGTAGAGATTTTGAAGAAAATTTTGGATCTTTATTTATAAAACTGATTTATAGAAAAGAGCCTGTTTGATACAATCTAAGTACATTGTATTAATATATATGAAAGGCATTTATTGCTAACAAGTTATTTATTGTTGTGAAAAATGTGAGGCACTTTATCTTGGAAAGAAATAAAATTTGTTTTAATCTCCTGCAATGTATAAAGTGTTTCCAGCTCTTACCATAGGGGATGGCTTCCTCTAAACTCGAGAAAGAAAATACCAATTTTTGTTGGATATTACAAAAGAGTTGATAAATTAGGAATCTGAAAAAGTTTCATCAGGTTGCAGACCAAATAATATGATCAATAAGTACTGAGAGTGCATGTTTTAGCATCATGTTCAAGTCAATATCAAGGGTTTGCATGTCTGTGCTAGGTTGTTTTCCTTCAAAATTGTGACAGAAAACAGTATCATACTTTAATTAAATGTTTTTTAATGACATTCTTTCGTTTTTTTGCTGTTTTTGCTACCAGAAATTAGCAGTTGATGTATTATAACATTATTTGTAATACAATCAATTGAAATTGAGAAAAACTTAAATTGTCCAGGGTCAATATTGTACAGCAAAGCCGATGGAAATATGATTTTTTTTATATAATTTTGAATAAATGTAATCTGAACTTGAAATAATAATAACATTTTTTACAAGGTTTAAAAGGTAACCACATTGGCAGAGTTGTTGTTTTGTTGACATTTCAATATGGCACCATTTACAGTTAACACATTTTTCACCTTGAAAAAATATCTTTCTTTTCATCTGGATTTTATTATTTTCTTAAAAAGCCATTTTAATTTTGTATATTTCATGATAATTTTATTAGGAAAAGAGTCATTGCCAGTCAAATTTGGCGGATAATGAAGGTGACTGCTAATACAGAGTGACCGTTAGGTCTGACTGTACATTGAATTTACATGCTGGTGTAATATAATATTCCTTTCAGGAATATACAGGCTAGTGTAATATAATATTCTTTTCAGGACAACCAATATAAGAATTATAACATGCTTCCCCGTTCCAACTTTTACTTAATGAGAAACATCAATTGCCTGTTGCAGAAATATTTGTAGTTTGAGAAAAGCTATGTACATGTATAATAACAAACCTATTGTAGGCTAGGGCTGATATTATCATCAGTATCTTAGAGCTAGCCAGATAAATGATTGTTTCTGTCTTAGCCTTTTTTCTTTTTATCAGCAATATCATCAAAAACATATTACAATATATACTTTCAAGTACCATGGCTGTAGACTCCTGCACAACTTGAACTGAAATAATCAGCCAACAAGAAAGATAAAATACTTTCAATAAATGATAATTGACATGACCTTATGTTTTCAGAAAAAAAAACTTTGAATCAGTCAATCGGAAACAAGAATTACCTCTAGCCGCCACGTTTGTAATCCATTCAGGACAAAACAAGGAAAATGGAAAGCAATGGAGACATTTCAATATATTTTGACAAAAGTAATGATTACATTACAAGTAATTGTAATGTAGAAATTGTACATTACAAATTACTTTACATAACATTCATAAAATGTAATATTACATTGCATTACAATTACACATTACCATTGCCCCATGCCTGGCATTGTCTTCAGCTAGGTGACAAAAATATCATTACCCTTATTTTTTAAAATACAGTCAAACTTTTCTAAATTTTGTTCTTAATGTTTGAGTCCAAAAAAGAATTAATATTTGAAGATTTATCAAAGAGAAATACAAGTCAACTACCTATCTGTCTAACAACATTAAAAAAAGTATTATTTCCAATATTCGAAGTTTTAAATGTGCAATGTTTAAATATTTCTGACTCAATGACTTGAACATTCAACTTCTGAGAAACATAAAACTAGAGGCTCAGGAGGCTGAGCCTGTATCGCTCACCTGCCTTTTGGCAAAGAAGTTTCAGAGGAGAAGATTT
>JARWCS010337968.1:0-11729 GCA_034783895.1 Geukensia demissa | reverse complement strand
TCATTTGATTTTTGATTGAAAATATAGGTCTGGCAGAAATGTGATGGGTCTGGCAAAACTTGGTACCCTGTAGGCCCAATGTCTGACAGGTAAAAAAAACTGTTTGCATCTCTGCATTAAAGTTGGGTTTTATCCAGATCTGTAGCTTAGCCATTGGTCGTTTTGCTACAATTAGCTTACTAATTAGCAAACATAGCACATTAATCTCTGATTTAACTCATCTGTAAATGTTTTGGATAGTTCAGTTTTACTACCACACCAAATATTTGGAGCAACAGACACTCAACTTTATTTATATTGTTTGTTATACAAGACGTTGAAGGCCGACATGGACATGGACACTGAACATCTGTAATATCTTCTACTTGACAATAGAGACTTGGACAATGAAATAATAATGACATTTTTTAAAAATAAGAAGATGATGATGTTTAGATGGATATGAAAATATCTGCAAGTGAAATCTCGTAACCAGAAATAAAGAATATCTTTTACTGGAAAGCTGACTGAGGATTTTTTCAGACAGTACTTTATAGTACAGCTGTCATATACAGGTATCTGTTACACATTGTTTACTTTACAGTTTTCAGATGTAATTGTGGCAGAATTCAATATAGGTGTCTCATAGACAATCACACACATCTTGTTTTCCTATATTGTGACCTCCTTACTGAAATATAGATATAGGCTTGTCAAGTCTGAAAGAACAACTTCATGACCCCATCGTAACCAACCCATCCAACTTAGCAACATTGTACTTTATTATCTTCTTGCATTGGTTGCAGTCAATTGCAGTCTGGTTAGATCTTTGGCCATTGGACTTTTTTTGTGTTACCTACTGGAATAGCTTGTTTTATCAAGGACTTTTTTGTACAATTAATTTACTAATTAGCAAATGTTACATGTTAATCTCTAATTAAACAGGCTTATTAACTTGTATGTAAATGTTTCCGATCTTCTGCCGAAGCCATTAAGTGATGTGTTTTACAACAAATATACTGATCAGTCATGGAATCATTAATCATCAGCGAATTATTGAGTTCCTGTCATACTGGAATTGTATAAGTTTGTTTATATTTTTTGCTGCATAAACATAGTCATGGACGATTTGGTGAAATATTCAAGGACAGCTTAGGAATGAACAAAGAGTTATTTGGAAGAATTATTTTACGGATAATTACACTTGGGAGAACCTAAGGATCCCGCAAATTTTGCCAACCACTGTCGGACATTTTTGTAACCAATTGTAATGGGAAATATGTATATTTTTATTTAATGATATGCTGCTATGTTATGTTCTGAGATCAGCTATATTGGAAACCATACAGAAATATAAAAGTAAAAGTGCTGCATGGATAAGTTTGTTGGATCTTTATTTATTTCTACATTCATATTACTTGTACCACTGATGGTCTCTAATAATTGTTTGTGGATTAGACCCTGTGATATACTTTACAGTAATTCTATATCTGGTTGTTTGTGGATTAGACCCTGTGATATACTTTACAGTAATTCTATATCTGGTTATTAATGGTGAAATAAAGAGGCTTTTTATGATAAAGTATAGAAAAACAGAAAATAAAACTATTACAAGATACAGTTATGTATTGGATTTGTCCATTAAAATCTAAAACAACAACAAGCTGAATAAAGAAAAAAAAACAGATCAAAGATACTGAAGGGACAAATTAGACATGAAAACAGGACAAAATCTAATTTGAGTTGGCTTTATCATTGATTGTGGGATTAAACTGATTTTACATATATGTATGAAGATGTAAACGAATTGATGTTATTTAAAGTAAAGTTGATTGGAGGAATTGAAGACATAAAACCATGACAACTCAGAGTAAAGATGGAGTAATTCAATACTGTCAAAAGATTTAGAAGTAAAATTTAACTCCATATCTACATAGGAAAAGAGGATTAGGATTTATGTTTAAAAGCACTACAGAAATAAAGAAGAAAGTAAAATATGCAGAAGATATATAGACCAGGCTGATATTGTATTCCAAAAATAACAGACTAACATCGTATTCTCCTAAAATACCAGGCTGATATTGTATTCCCAAACTACCAGGTATAAATACCAGACTGATATTGTATATCCCAAACTACCAGGTATAAATACCAGGCTGATATTGTATATCCCCAACTACCAGGTAGAAAACACCAGACTGATATTGTTTCCCAGAATACACTACACTGACATTGTTTTCCAGAAAACACCAGGCTGATATTGTTTCTAAGAAAACAGCAGGCTGATATTGTTTCCCAGAAAACACCAGACTAATATTGTTTCACAGAATACACTACACTGATATTGTTTCACAGAAAACACCAGCTGATATTGTCTCTCAGAAAACACCTGACTAATATTGTTTCTCAGAAAGCACCCGACTGATATTGTTTCCCAGAAAATACCAGACTGACATTGTTTCCCAGAAAACACCAGCTGATATTGTCTCTCAGAAAACACTAGACTGATATTGTTTCCCAGAAAACACCAGCTGATATTGTCTCTCAGAAAACACTAGACTGATATTGTTTTCCAGAAAACACCAGACTGATATTCTTTCCCAGAAAACACTACACTGATGTTGTTTCCCAGATAACACCAGACTGATATTGTTTCCCAGAAAACACTACACAGATATTGTTTCCCATAAAAAACCAGACTGATATTGTCTCTCAGAAAACACCAGACTGATATTGTTTCTTAGAAAGCATGTGATTGATATTGTTTCCCATAAAACACCAGACTGATACCAGGTTTGCATAATACCCAAGAAATAGTCTTATATTGTATTACTAGAAAGTACCAGGTTGTTATTGTATTACAAAAATTCCAGCTGATGTTGTATTCCAGAAAAAAAACCAGGCTTAATACTGTGTTTAAGAAAATATCAAACTGACATTCGAGAAAACAGTAGGCCAATACTGTTTCCCGGATGTTACCAGGCTGCTATTGTATTCAAGAATTCAACAGGCTGGCAGTACCAGTGTGATATATTTCAGAAAGTACTAGACTTGTATTATATTCCAGAAAATGACAGGCAGATATTGCTTTCCCTAAATGATAATGCCAATGTTGTATTCCAGTAAATAATAGGCCAATATTGTAAACCAAACTGATAGTTACTCCATACAATAATATGCAAATATTGTAGAGAGCACTAGGCTGATATGTCTTCCAGAAAAAAGGCTGATATTGCATCTCTTAATTTATCATGCTGATATTGTATTCTAGAAAATAGAAAATTGTTCACTATTCCAGAGGAGAAACTCCCATTTTGAATTCAGGAAGTAACAGGTTCATGTTAACAGGAGACCAGACTTGCTGACTGTCAGACATTGGCACTAATCCATTTGAAGGATTTGTCAGACCAAAGGACATTTTGCCAGTCCAAGCAATATATTTTTTGAGATTCTGACATTTTGTTAGATGTAATTCTCAAAGATGGTGGTCTGATTGAAATTTCGTCAGCAATGTTGGACTAGCTGGTGGTTTGTGGGAAGACTGCCTTTCAGGAAAAAATTCTGAAAACTCTGGATGATAAAAAACTGCTAGTTAAAGATAGTACAGGTGTCAACCTTACATCAGCGATTATAATGGGTAGTTCTGTTCTCAGTAAGGTTATGTAACTCTAATTAGAATCTGATGGTGGTAATTATAGATTACTATTCTTTAATTGTTTCCAAAGGGTGTAACTGGTAAGATATCTTATCATGAGACCAAGTCTTTGTGAAATTTGTCATTTCTTCAGCTTAATTTGAAGTCATGCTTTAGTATTGTAGATACTTAATTGAAAAATGATTGTCCATGAGAATGAGTATCTCAGCATGGCACAGTAGATGAAAGTGCTCTTGACAAAGGCTGAATATTCAAATGGAATAATGTGTTGTTGATAGGCTGAATTCAAATGGACAGCTTGGGTACATCAAGATTTTAAAAATATTGAATCAACAAGTCCATCTTTATAAACATTTCTTTAAGGAATTACCATTTTGGTACATAGTCTGATTGAAACAAAGTTTTTGCAGAAAAAAATATGTCCATACAAAATATTAGTGCATTGAATATTGGATGTGTATATCGAAAGTACTGATAAACTTAACTATTAAGCCTGGTTGGAACACCGAAGCTTCTGACTGAGTTGCATTCAGGAAAAGTTATAAGGTCAGAGCGTTGATGTCCTAGAACTTGACTTCTATACAGTAAACATCAGGATGGAACAGCATCAAGGAGATAATTCTACAGATGTTCATTACAAGATGACAACAGAAAGGAAGATTATCTTGTTTTGATGAAAATGAATCATCTTCAATCAGTCATTGGGATGTGTATTGGCTGGGGATGTGTATTGGTTTGTATGTTCTGGATAAGATCTCAATCTATGTCATTTCATACAAGTTTGTTTATTTATTGAAGATATGGTCTGATTTATTTCTGTGGGAAAAGTGAGAAATGTCTCGATTTCTTTTCTGAGTTCTGTACTGAGGTTAAGTTTGCATTTATTGGGTGCAGTGTTTTATTTATATAGAATTTAATTTTGCAAGCAAAAATGGATTTGAGAATGCTGCATCAGAAAAGGTTTAATGCTTTAACATTTTAGTTCTTGTAATTGATATAAAATGAAAAGTTTTAGTTAAATTTAATTGGATTTAAAGCAAATATTTGAAGTGCATAATTATTTTTACCAGATAATTACTGTGGTTTATTAATTAATTATTAGGTTACCTGATACAGGTGTAAATTTTTACAGGTGTAAAACTGATGCAGGTCAAAAGGAAACCACTAAACCTCATATTGTGTCACCAGGTTTTATAAGACGGTGCATATAATGATTTTGTGGGATGATTTATGGCCGAATGTTTGATTTTGTACCTTTGTGAAAACTAACTTTATTCATCTGGCTCAGAAGAATTTTATTATGGACAAAACAAAGACATGTACAGATGGATTTGCATTATAATAGTGAAAATTCATTTAGTTTGGAATTATAAGAGTGAAAGCTCTAATGGGACTTTATATGGACTAAATGTGTAAATCTAATGGATTTGTTGTGTAATTAGCAGACTGACTACATTTATTTTTCACAAAAAATGAGAAAATTAATGGAAAATATAAGATAGTAATTCTATTAAGTTGTAATTATGTAATAATTTTGTGAAATTTCCAGTGGATGTTAAAAGAAGACAATCACCAACTTGTCTGGATGATAGATAGAATCCTCAATAAAAACTGTATAGGGACGACATCAAATGCATAAACTTGAGTATAACTGTCGAGATTTGGAATAAAATCTTTTACATTAGCCATAAAGAGAATTGGAAAGAAAATTAAATTTCTACAGTATTCATTTGATAACAAGAATAAAATTTCCTGTGTTAATGTCTACCTATTTGTTGTGACAAAATTTGTCATTGGAAATTTACATTGAAAGGGACTGAATTAAAACGATTTTTTAGGAGCATATTACGAAAACAATTAACTTTCTTCAACAATTCTTTCTTACTGAAAATTCAAATGATCAAGTTTGTTGACAAATGTATAAGGAACATAAGCGTTTCATTAGACTGAAATTTGAATGTGAAATTTTTTAGGAGCTTTGTTTGCATGAAAGATTTATTTTGGAGCCATTTTTAAATGAGACATTTGTATCAGAGCTATGTTTATACGAAACATTTGTTTTGGAGCTTTGTTTTGAGATGAAACAGAAGAAAGGGTCGTACACTATCAACATGCCAGGACAGAAATATGAAGTACAGAATCATGCTAAGTACTGGAAATGTCTCTGTTGTTGGTCTGTACAGGATACCAGTCAGGAGTAAGTATAATGTCTATACACATGGGTCTGTACAGGATACCAGTCAGGAGTAAGTATAATGTCTATACACATAGGAAATAGGGGGAAGTGGGAGGCTCAACTACATGGAAAATAGGGGTTACAGGTCTTAGGGGGTTGATTTCTATACAAGATACCATAAAATAAGTATCATATTCCTCATAATAAGTGCCCCTCACCATAATTTTGATTGAAAGTCCTCCATCAAACTTCAGATATTGCAAGATTAAAGAACAGAAAATTCTCTGAGAAAACAGCAATTTGAAATTGAGAGAAAAGAGTGGGTGTGTAAGACCTGTTTTTGGTCCAAACAATCAAGGGATTTTCAAATATTGATACAACATACCTTAAATCAACATAAGAGTACAATTGTTGCTTATGTGGTTTTGCATTTAAGTGAACATGTACTTAATGATGACCTCATAAACATGGACTTATTCAAATTGTATTGAAAGTTTTACTATTTCGGTGAAATTTAATGCAGTTTGGTTAAAATAAGTAATGTGTTCATTCAAAATATTTACATGTATGATGTAATTAAAAATATACATAACATATTAAAAAATTTAGTCTAAACATGGATGCTACCACTACTATCAGAGCCAAAAACATAATGCAATTTTTAACAAATTTGTTAAGATTTACAATTTTAGACCAAGTTTGAGCTACTGCAACATCCTGATAGGAATGTGTTTTGGCAAAAAATGGATTGAATCAACTAAATATGACATTATAATTTGTAAAAAGTGCAATATATCTTAGCATTGTTTAATTATAGGGCCAAACACAGGCCTTACCGAACCTACTCCTTTAATGTATGAGAGGGAAACTAGAATTAAACAGAAATCAGAAAATACCGGACTTGAAAGAATTATATATTTTACAGAACTTAAGAAGCGCCCTGTGGTTTAATTTTGTAAGTGAGATGGAGGAATACCATAGGTTCTACTACTGTACAAATTAAAAATATGAAATGTTGATAAATTTAAAACTCTTCATGTTTATATGTAAGTAAACCCTGACATCTTGTTTGTTAAATTTAGTTACTTCTGTTTCATTTATTACATTGGAAGTATTATTCAGCCTGACAAATATAGAATCCTACATAGACTTAACCATGTTTCGTGGTTGTGAAATCTGTATGTATAAAGACAAGTTTTTACTGGAACAAAAGTTAAGGTATTGTTAACATAAGACTTCATTCCAGTCAACAATACAAACTTTTCTAGTTTCCAGTGAGTGTGTAAGTGATTTGTTACAGCAGAATAAAATATTTTATTTATTGTTTATTTAGATAACCCCAAAGAAAGATTAGCTTAATAAGATTTCTAATAGATGATATAAAATATTCATCAACAGCTATAAAATATCAGGAAAAAGGATAATGTAATGATTTTAAGGTTTTTGATGAATTTTTGTTGATGTATATGTTGCTTGTTTAAAATGTAGGTCTAACTTAGGTGTCAAATGGTATTTTGAACTCCATAAAATTGAACCTGGGGTTATTTTCTTCCATTTTATTATGAACCCTTGTTTTTTTTTCTTTTGTTTCTTTTTGATAATTGTCACAGTCCCTTGTAGGGGATTCAAAATACCATGACACCAGTTTAAATTGTGATGTGACTACAATAGTTACATCCCTAACATGCAGCCCAGCAATTTTTACCGCTTTACTTTAGTCCAATGAAGGATGTCATATTGAGTTAAAATGAAATCTCCAATCTGGTTTTTCCACTTTTCCTTCTTTCATCAGCCTCCCTTGGAAACGACGTAGAAAAATCACAATAGAAATAGGGTCAAAGAAAGTGGAAAAATATTATTAATTAGATCATTCGATTTTAAAATTCTTCTGGACAGTGGGATAGCAAGCATGTTTGGTTTTGGAAATTTTTTGGTTTGGGTCTGTGAGAACTTTGTTATGTGGTATGGCTCTATTGACTTGATAATAAGTGCATGGGAGGGGAGATAACTCAATTTTGTTATTTAATCAGGTTGATTAACTGATAGATAATGTCAGATTTAGATGATGTGCATTTAATTAGTGTGTCAAGGTTCGTTAACTCATATTTGTTTATGACTGTGAAAGTGTGCCATAGACTTGTTAAATGTCATGTAATACACACTTCAAAATGAATGCCAGCATCAGGGAAAAACTCTCAACATGCTGGGAAATTATCATTAATCTTTTTGGAAAATTACACATGATTGATGTATAAAAAGGGTCAGTGGTTTTTGGGTCAATTTTGGCTTAAAATTCTGGATTTTTCATATATAAATTTGTTTTGGTCATTTATTTCTAAGATATCAAAGTAAGAAAAAGTAACATTTTCATATCTGTAGCTGTGACATGACATCATAATTAGTGGTATAAAACAAAATTAGAAGAAAGAGGTAAAAAGTGTCATTTTTTTGGACAGGTTTTCATGAATTTAGATGCCTCAACATTCTTGCACTAAGAAGATATTTATATTTTGTTGTTGTAGTTCTTGGATGTTTTTTGTAGGAAAAAAAAATCAAGCACCTCAGGAATTTCAAAATTGGTAAATGTTGAAACTCCCCAGCAGGACTTTATAGTGCAAATAAAAAATTGTAATGGGAGTAGTTTCCTGAAATATTCGGAAAAAAAAATGTCATTGTTGTAGCAATTAATTACTGTATGGGTGATCATTGGTCAGTTGAATGCTTTTTTAATATTAAATGGTTTTTTCTGATCATTGTCAATTTGCACTTCTAAGATTCAGTTTCTATCACCTGAAGATCACAATATAATCAAGAATTAATTCTAGTCCTTTCCAATCATCCAGTGATAAGATTTGGAATCAGTTTCAGTATTGATTGCCATAAATGAGGGTAGTACGGGTGAACTGCGCAAGGATGTACAAAAAATAAAATGGCATTTGACGAGGAATGAAAAATTAGAATTTGGCTTACACATTGCATTAAGGACAATTTACACAAAAAATGGCCTATAATGTCCCTTTAGCACAACAACATTTGAAATGAAAAAGGGCAAAAACGCTTCACCAAAATAATCCTGTACTACCCTCATAAATCTAGTGAATCTGGTGTCATTAAATTGTTATTTTTTTATTTAATCAAAATAAGTTAAAATTGTTTATTTCTCATTGATTTCAAAGACAGCCTCATCAGTTGTAAAGTAAAGTGTAAGGGAGATAACTCGAACTAACAAAAGGTTTAATTGGTTATTCATATCTTTCATTATGAAATTAATCAAAATGAACTTTTTACCTGTAATTTCCCCATTAATTGTTTGTGTTAATTGATTTCTGCACTGGTTGTAGAAGATAAAGCTGACAAAAATGAACCCAGGAAGTCAGTTTATAGGAAGGTTAAGTACAACAGGATATATTTCAAAATTTGAATTAGTCTAGATAATGTGATAATACCATATATTCCTCCAGCTATACATGTAGTATTCAGGATTTTCTCTTGGTTTGTAAGTAGAATTTCATTTTAGATATTGTTAAGATTTGTCATTATTAATCAAAGTTGTAAAATATCCATAAGAGGCAGTGAAAGCAGAACCCCCTTGGGGAGAACACCTGCTTATTTGTGTGTGTGTGTGTGTGTGTTTTTCCTGACTAGAATAATCCCATGGAACTTCTTCTCATGATGTACCTGCTTTAAGAGAAGGAAAAAATCATTTTAGATAATGTTACCAATAGCTTTTAAATTAGTTGTAAGTTTTCAGAATTCTGATTACTAATATTGGGGGATACAGATAATTAAAGCAAACCTGTCACTTGAACTCCTGAATGTTGGGCTTGATATTGTTTAGAAATTTATATAAATAGTAACAGAAGACCAATATAACCTTGGACTAGCAATAAAACCTTCGCAATCCTTTCCCATTGCTCGAAAGGTCTCCACTCTCCACTGATTCTGCTAGTTCTGCTTTTCAGGTGTGCCACTAGTAGAGCAGGAGTTGCTTACCCTTCCGGAGCACCTGAACTTACCCTGGTTTTGGTAGGGTTTGTGTTACTCCAGTTTTAGTTTTCAGTGTAGTGTTGTGTGTTCTATGTTTGTCCTTCGTTTCATTTTGTTGGCCATGGTCTTGTCTGTCTTCTGACTTAACGATTTTTGTCTGCCCCTTTGGTATCTTCCTATTCCTTTTAAGTGCTTAGGGAGCGGAACAATATGTGATAAGGATTTGAAATCCCCCCTTTAAGGTCAAGGTCATCTTGCTCATATTTAGACTAAGCACTTTACCTTTTATACCTGTATTACATTGAAACACCTGTAAATAATTTCCTTTGATCTTTTTATTTACAGGGTTCTCATGTAAATATTTTAAAGATAGATTATAATCTTATTGACTTTATAATTCAGTGGATTAGAGATATGATATGTAGACCTTGTAAAATGATTATAACATAGGTAGTATATTCCCATGTTAAGTAGAGAGTTAATAGCTAAGTCAGGGTATAATATAATCAGCTAACTGGTTTATCTTGTTGACTTTTTCTTTGATGATAAAAACCTACTGCCAAAAGACACAAAAAATGTCTGGTGGAATGTGTATCAGGTGAGGAATGTGTATCAGGTGAGGAATGTGTATCAGGTGAAATATATCGGAATGTGTATCAGGTGAAATATATCGTGGAATATTAACTACCTTTGAGTTCAAATCGTCTTGGAATAAATTTATTTTTTATAACGAGTATTCCAGCAGGCTGGGATAGATATAATGGTTTATAATGAAGATGTTGGAAATTTAATCGAAGTTTTCTCTTCTGAATCAGATTCTAAGCACTATCGGACATTAATTGAAATGTACTGATTTCTTCATTTATAGGTAATTAAATCTAAATAAATGTGTGAATTGAGTGAAATCCTAAAATGAGGATGATGATCATTAACACATTATGAACATTTACATTAAAAGGTTGTAGTAGTTGTAGGACGTTTCACAAGTATTCTTCTGTGTGCATCAGGTCAAGTAGTTTTGTACATATTTGTGGAATTATTTTAAATTGAGAGATAATTTAGAACAGTTCTGATCAGACCTGTGGACTTACATGTGGTTTTTTATTGGAAGTTTAGCTGGACTTACATGTGGTTCTGTATTGGAAGTAACTTTATGTGATAGTTATTAAATGACATGAAGATATAAACTTGTGGATACATTATCAATAATGGCTGCACACCTGGTGGGGAAGATGAAGAATAAAAACAGGTAGATGTTAATTATGTATTCTATTGATTGTGGGTTTAATGAAATAGCTGTTTATTTGTTTGTTGGGTAAGTTAGTTGTAATTGTTTTTTTGTTTGTTTGTAAATGTGGTTAAGTAAGGTATAACAATTTGAATTGGATGACTTTGACTAACAATGCAGCCTTCCTCCAAAAATTTCCTACATCGTAACAGTTTAGAAAAACAAAATAAAGTTTGGGTCATAGTTTACTCTTATTCAGACTGGTACATTTTTAACTTAGCATCTATTTGTTGTAGTTCTACCAGTTAATGTTTAAATTTTGAAGGTTATATTGTACCACAAAAGCTAAAGTTCCAGTGAGGTGGTCTTGTTTTATTAGTCATTTTGATAAAAACCAGCTAGTCCACATATCAGAAAGTGGCATCTTTTAGACCCTATAATTAATAGTTAAAACTAAATGGACCAAATGATATGTACAGTTTTGAAACATCATTATGGCCTTTTCTTTATTATAACAAAAGTTCAGTTCTATATAAACAGTCAACAACACAACAAAAGCGGAAATGTTTCCTAAATTTGCATATTCTTCAAAAATTAAAAATTTAGAAAGTTCCAATTTTAATTTTTAGACATATTCTAAGCATCAATTAGGTTTATTTCACAATGTTTTAAAAGAATTTCACATATTTTGCAAAAATGTTGAA
>JARWCS010337957.1:0-11730 GCA_034783895.1 Geukensia demissa | reverse complement strand
TGTCCATGAGACAGCCACCCACCAAATGTCAGTAGAATTTAAACTTCTATAGGTCCCATTATGGCCTTCAACAATGAACCAAAGTCCATACCACAACGGAAGCTGTAAAAGGCCCGGAAATACAAAATGTGAAACTATATATAAAACATGACAATCGACCTAATCTAATGCAAAATGGTGAACAAATAACAATAAATGACTAATAAAACAACGACAGGTTCCAGTTATCTGTCAAAATGCTTATCACCCCAAGCCTGAAAAATAATGTTTATTTTATAATTTTCTTATTCTTATCATTTTTGGGCATGAAAATGCTTTTGTAAAAGATTAAGAAAATCTATGTATGAAAAAAAATTTTCTTCAAGCTTTAAAACTTTGTCTGTGGATTGATCAACCAAGAGCTAAATCTGTATAGGACTGTGTGGTTACCAGCTAATATTTGAATAAAAAAATAAATAAATTCATCCAAATACTGGTAAAAAATGTTTCAACAAAATCTTAAAATCAAATTCTGCTTTTGAATTTTGTATTGAATGACTTTTGTAATTGTTTTTTTAAACCCCAAAAATGTCAAATAATTCTTACATCTGCAATAGGACAGCAACCATATTTGCCCCCATCCATTGGACAACAAGTTTGTCCATCATCACATTCTGAACGGCCATCAGGACAGATGACTGATGCTGATTTCACTGGTGAAACTTTTTCAAACCAATCTGTCAATACATTGCCATGTTTACATTTTCCCATGGAAACTTCACAAGTGTCACCCTCTGGACAGCAATGCTTCCCGTCATTACAGCAAACTGCATTTGGTAATGGACAGCAGGCATACGCTCCAGTATTTGTCTTGCAACAAGTCTGACCTGTTGGACATTCTGACTGCTGATCTGGACAAATTACGTTGTTAACCTTTACAATAGGAGAATATTTTGTTTTAACTAAAGAGCCATTCCTACATTCCACAGGGCCAGATGGGTCACATGTATAACCATAAGGACAACAGGTGTTTGGGCAGCAAACTGCATCAGGTAGAGGACAACAAAAATCACCAGCCAGTCCAGGACAACAGGTTTGACCCCCTGAACATGGATTTGTTCCATTTGTACAGTTACCATTGGAAGGTTTCATCTGAAATATTTCATTTTGCTGAGAGAATATGGAGGGGTGATGGAGTCAGTTATGCTATTTTATAAATATTATGATAAAATATCTAAACAATCAATATTTACTATCAAATTCATTGTTATTCAATTCATAACCTACCTTGATTGTTATTCATGTCATAAGCTACCTTGAACGTGCTATCAACAGAGTGTTTCATTGCCATCGACCTTAAAAAATACCTATGACCTGAACAAGGTTCCTACACATCTCTTCAGAAGAAATTTTTGTTTTTTCCAAGTCCAGTGTAGAATACCCAAAGGCTATATGAGAGAGTCAAAAGTGCATAGTCCAAAAAGACAAAACAAGTTTTAAACAAACTAAAAGATAAAATGAAAACAAAATGAACAAATATTTGATATCCACAAAATCCTTTACAAAACAAGCGTGGGATCAGGTGCTCCAGAATGGTAAGCATCCCCTGTCCTGGGCGCAAAACCCATCGTGAAATCCAGGTTAATGTCAATCATTTAAGCATTAAGAAGATCTAGATTATGAATCTGGTTACCAGTTCAAAATAACAAAATCTGAAATCGGTCATAAAATGAAACAAATGCCAAAATAATTACGGCAGAGATGCTAACCCTCAATAAAGATAATTAGAAATATTAGTGTTTTTTTATGCTGCAGAGCAAAACTAGGTCCCTTTTGGACATATGACTGAAATACTGTGTAATGCTCTTTGTTTTTCCATGAAAATTTTAGGTTAAATAATTCAAAATCCTGCATTTTAGTAATCTTAATCCTTGGCCTCAAATGTTGTACAGTGAAATTCTCTAAACCCATACCGAAGGGCTACCAGGGTTGGCATTTCTGTTAAGCCCAACAAAAAGGGGATTGTTGGGGGTTAGTGGAGAGAAAGTTTTTTGTCTTGGTCACAGTCCTTTTTACTGTTATTTACTTGTATTCTAGTTTCCATCTTTGTGTACCTTTTTTGTTTTGTTTTGTTATGCCTTGTTTTTCAAGTTATTTCTTCATAATATCATATCTTGGTCCAATTTCTTTAATGTTAAAAAATCAAAGATTCAGCATTTCCCATATTCAATCATAATGAGGTAAAATGGGTTTTCTGTCATTCCAGCGTTTATTCGACATCCATATTTTTAATAATCAAATGGAGCATGAAAAAAACAACTATTAAGTTCCAAGCAAGGGTGGACACAAATATATTAATAACTGGAATATATCTGGATGTTTGTTTGTTTGATTGGGGTTTAATGCCACTTTCAACAATATTTCAGTCATATTGCGGAAGTCAGTTTTACTAGTGGAAGAAGCCAGATTACCCGGAGAGAACCACAGACCTTGATCAGGTAACTCTGGATGTTTGAGAACAAAAATATATATGTTATACATCACATACCTGATGGGCCAATATTCTGTTGGCATCAGATTTAGCACTAATATCCTCAATGATTATATGTGGTTCTTTTCTGGTTATAAGCTAAAACAGAAAAAACAAATCATGATATCATATTGCTTAAGAACAAATTATGGTATTTTTAATAAAAACATCTCGATAGTTAATTTGCACAAATGATTCTTGAGAGATTGTGATGATATTTTCTCTAATTCTTTTGTAATTTTCACACTCCTCGAACGGTGTTGGAAATGTTTTTCTAATCTCTAGAGGGTTGTTATTTCTCGGCTGATGATTGGCTGATTTTCAGACCCCGCGTGCCTCGAAATTTTAAGGTTTAACTATCTCGACTATAGAAATATGATAATCAACGGCTTACAATGTAAATCCATATCAGCGCTCCTATCAGCCCTGAGGGCATAATAATCAAAGCGAAATTTGTTTCATATTAGATATGCAGAAAAAGTAATTATGTCTATTAAATGTCTTTCAAACAAGTGGTATTTTAGTTATTAATCTCATAAAGGAGAAAGGAACGCGACGAGAATACATATTCTGCAGTGACATCGCAGTAAATACCGTTCTATTGCTATTATTTTATATTAGCAACGATTTTACTGCAGTGCAAAGCATAAACTTTCACCATATGGAATTTATTTATGGATCACGCTTTGGTGTCTAATTGAATAATGAAGTATTTTTTAGCACTCTATGTATCCTACTGTAGATAATTATAATGACAATTTACACCTATTATTGCTTCTGCATATCTAACTAATTTGCCAAAACGCACTTATTTGATAACACAGATATAGCGGCGATAATAATCTTGAAGTCTATGAGACTACTTACACCACGTGCCAGTAAGAGGCTGATTAAACATTCAAAATCTGGCGTTTTTTGTTGATTGTTGTAGCTGTCGTTTGCGTTTACATGTTAATGCCATGAGAATATAACATTGTCAGAATTTCAAAAACTATTCGATACATGTAAAAGATTGATGCTAGATATTTTGAAGTTTTTTTTAAAATATTTCCTACAGGCTGTCGATACTTATTTTATCTTTAGCAACTTGTTTATTTATCTTTAGCAAATGGTTATTTTATCTTTAGCAGCTACGGCTCCCATGGCGGAGTTTGACAAAAAACACCCTTTTGTCGTTGCCCAATGTAAAAAAATAAACTTAAAGTCTGTCGATAATATGAGAATGAAAGGGGTAAATGTCAGAGAGACCACAATACAACCACGTGAATACAGAGGAAATTTACAAATCTATCGGCCGCCACAAGGCATTCAACAAGGGTAGAATACCACTCCTTGTGAGAAAATCTAAATCCTAGTACTATTTCCGATATCTTTGCATTCGAACCATTATGGTTGCATTCCTATGTGTAGTTTAACACTGGACCGTTTAGGCAGCTTTCTCTTAAATCTTCAAATCAAAGAAATATGGTCAAATCGCCTTTTTGGTGGTCTCTTAAAGCATTTTTATGCTAGGTTAATTACGATACATTCGACCTAGATCCTCTGGGTTAATTCTGCAAATAATATATCGATAAGAATAGTTTAATGTTATTTTTCAAATTAATTTGACAATTGAGAGGTTACTCCTTAAAATGTACATATAGCATACCTAATTTTTCCATATTCATTTAACATTGGTAATTTTGTATTTTGTAAAAATATGGCATTGAAACATGTATAATTAAAAATAATCCTTGCTATCCAGTTTGGCATGTAAACAGTATCTGGACATGTCTGAAAACAAATAACTGATATTCGTTTATGTATGGATTTGGATGACAATGACTAGGGACCAAAACTATCGTTTTAGTACAGACAGTGCAAAGCAACAATCATGCGTGAATGATTTTCAATCTAAGATCATTGAATTTGGTTTCACTCACTCATGTTAATTCTAAAGGTTAACGAGTAAGATACATATTAGATATGTAAAAGGCAGGTAATGTTAAATATTTATATGAACATATTTTCGATAACGTATTATAGTTTCTTCGTGATTTGTTTAAAATCTATAAAATAATCCATCCAATGACATTATATTTTCAATAATTATACAATTTCATCAAAATGATTTTTTTTACAGAAATAGGTGTCATTTCAATAATCAAACTGTACCAAAATATTTTAAGGAGGGTGGATCTGCTATTGTTTAGATTGATTGATTGATTGATTGATTGATTGATTGATTGAATGTTGCTTAACGTAAAGTGGCAAATATTTCATGCATATTCAGGGCAAGAGCATATTATGCTGAATGATGATGATGATGAATGAACCCTGCTTTGCACAAGACCGACACGCTGAGACGGATTTTTAACGTGCTAGCTCACGAAAGCAACTGTCCAAAGGGAGAGATGCAACTTTACCCAGACACATTCTGACTCTGGGCTGACCAGTCTTTGCTCTTACTTCTAAATGCTGCGTGCTTAGCGGAGAAGCAGCATATACCAGTTTTAATGTCGTTGGTTTGACCCGGCCGCGGATCGGACCCACGACCTTCCACACTCGGAGCGAGCACGCTAACCATTACACCACCGAGGCGGTCACTATTGTTGAGAAAATTGCAATTTGCCAAACATTATCAGTACATGAATTGCAATGATATTCAAGTTTGTAATCAATTTTATTAACATATATATGAATGAACTGTATCTTTCAAGCGTACTTCAAATTTTAAGTCAAACGAAAGAACTAAACTTAAGCGACTGAATCAAGTCATTGAGATATGTAGCTTTTATTGTGATAAATAGTTTCAAACCAAATATTTAAATGACCCAACACTTTTTATACATGGATTTTATTCTAATTAAATAGCTCCCCTGGAATTTTCTTTAATATATGTTATGTAGAAATGAATGTGGGTGATGTTTTTGAGAGATATGCTCTAGTAAGAGTCATCAAATTTATTTCACTTGAGAGGCTTTCATCCTTACCTAAGATGATCTTCACATGACAGTTCGATAAGGTATGTGGCAATTCAATAAATATTTAATTTATCCTTTATCGTTTAATAATTTTATAAAAATGTATTTAATAGCAATACATAACCTCCCCGGGTAAGTCATGATATACTTATGTTAATATTATTGTATAGTAGTTATTGTTTCTGTGTTATTGTTTTTCTAATCGGTAATACAAAAGCCTTAAAATTTTGACTATTAGTTAGTAGTTTGAACCCATTGGCTACATCACACTCATTTACATTAATTCTTCTTTATATTACAAGTACTGTATTAAACTTATGGAATCCGATCAATTTTTAAAAAGCCAATCTTTTGTAAAAAAGTAACTGTTTGTTCGCCGAATACTATTTGCACTTCTGCGACTGTATACGTATAATGCCAATCTCTTGTTATCCACGCGGATTATTCAAAATGCGTAGAAGCAAAGATATTAAAACGGTAAACCGTTCTATACTCTTATTGGTTTTTAATTTACACTGGTATATTTTGAATATTTTTCACAAATAAGCGCCAACCTTGATCTGAATGAGTACATATACAGTTTTCCTACTTTTCATTAAATCGTGATAAATTTTTATATCTAATCTGTCGGATTAAAAAAGATAAAAGATACGACATCACACTTTCTAAGTGCGAATAATCCCCAGACAATTATATCAGTCTAAGAATCATTATTCGTTTCCCAAAACAAAATAACATACTAATACCTTCCGCTTCACTATTATATACAAGACAAATATGGAAGCAACTTTAAATATCTATTTCTTTCTAACATAGTACAGATGTTGTTACAATGGTTTCAGAAAGGAATAAACTTTTCACATTACATGTAAATGAATAAGAAATTAGAGTTACTTCTTCCCTAGAGATGATAAGGAGACGGATAGTATAGATTAATGTCATAAAAACCAATGTTTAATTACCAATTAGTCAGCCGTGAAGATTGTTAATACGCCAGTAGAATCCGTATTAGTTTGTAACAATTGTAATGGATGATGACCATTCTTCTGTTTCTAACTTTATTTACCGTTGTTATGTAGTAGGCACTGGGAAATGATGCGGTAAATTAAAAATGTATTGAATATTTATGTCCGTCGATTTGTTAGACGACGTGTTTAATATGATACATTTTTATGTGTTTTGTCTCTGTCTTGTATTTGAAATTGCTTGAGAATTAAGACATCCGATGTTTTGATGGCATATAGCGTACCCGATGAAGGTTGGTCCAGAAAAGCGGTTTGAATTCTATTTCATTAAGAATGGGTTGATGTCCCTCCGGCATTTATTCCACATCCGTTCTTTTTATATAAACAGAAATTATTCTGATCATGAATTACTACGTCATTCACCAAGCATTACATGTATTAAAAGTATCTTTCATCTACAGTGCTGGGCACCGTAGCGGTTTTCAGGGCTCGACCCACAGGGCTGACGCAGGTAGCGGATAGGGGAGGCCCTCTCGTCGGGGGATTGCCAGCTGCAAGCTATAATACGAAAAGCCTTGCCGTGGACCATAATGTGTGACCTGTTTGGAGAGTGTCACGCTCCTTGCACGTACATTACGTATATAAAAGTCTCCTTCTGTAGTTTTCGAAAATAGAAGACTTATGCCGCTACAAAAGGCAAAATTTTTCGTCCCTACCCATCACTTCCTATTTCCACTGGCAGTCAAAAACCGTTTCCCTGTTGTGTCCCATTACAACCCCTTTTTCGATAATTTTGTTAATTGTTGAACCGTATGCATGAAATATTTGCCGCCTGGCGTTAAGCAATCAAACCATCATTTATCTGAAGTGAAAGTACAAATTTGTATGACCTGGTAGTTGTTTTTTGCTTGTTTATCCGTGTAAATAGAGATACAAGCGTAGACGTAACAAGAGTAACTTTGATCTAATTTCTTTATTTTGGATATTTATAAATATCCTTACAATGAAATTATTTATATATTGTTTATTCATATTGCATTTATATATTGTATTTTTGAGGGCCTCGAAGAAGATTAGAAATTGTTAATGCAAACTGTGTTTCCCTCTTGAAATAATGGCTTTACTAACTTACTATACTAGTACATAAATATATATAATAAATTTCCACCACAAGCTTGACTTTTTAAAGAAAGACTATAAAATATGCTGTACAGGGGACTTGTACTTCTAACAATTGGTAGACTAGTTTTGGCAGCATGTATTTGGCTGACATTTCAATAGTTAATGCGTAAGAATCGGTGCTAAGGAAAAATCTAAAACGATAGGTAAGGTCAAGTCGAAAATATATTAAATTTACAGGCTATTTAAAGACACACCTTAATGATACATGTAATGTTATATTATGTAAAAACGTGCTAGAGCCTGGAGACCGATGTCTGTTTTATCCTTGTCAGTACAAAAACAACATTAAGACCTTGTGGAAATGCCAGAATATCAAAATAACATCACTACAATCAAGTCGCAACACAATACCCTAAAATCTATCTATGAGTATATGCGAACGTTGAAACTCATTGGATAAACAGTTTGTTCTTAAATCATTAACCGATGAAGGTTTTTATTAAATCTCATTCTTCTTTACATGAGTAGTCACAATGATATCAATTTACTTGGGTAAATTTGTGTTTTTGAGACATTATAAATCGGCGAACTCACGGTTGATTGATTGATTGATTGTTGTTTAACGTCCAGTGGCAAATATTTAAACGAACTCACGGTTGGTGTCACTGTAAATCTAGATGCTAATCGAATCCTAACGTTTTTTTTGTTTGGGGGGATTGTGGTCCATTTTTTGTTAGTTCGCTATATCTGTATTTGTTTGCTCATTACGCTTTATCTATATGTAAAGATGTCAATTCACTCCTCCAAAATACAGTGTAGAATGGTCAAAGCTGAAAAAGTCTATACATGTATTCGTGGTAGCTACATTTTATCAGTTATGTTTAAGGTAATTTGTTAGAACATCAGTAGTGCACACGCTGGCAAATTTATTCTATTATTTCATCTTTCGCTGATTATATTTATATTTATATTATGTGCCGCAATTTAGCCAAAAAAAAAAAAAAAATGACAAACGCAAATGCAATGATTATATTCGTCTCCATGAAAACATTGCGACGCTCAATATTCCTAAGTCTGATATGATATTCTTTTAGACAAGACTGAAAATCTGATTAATTCTACTTTCTACAATATTTAGGACATATAGATGTACCATCTAAACTTATAGTCGTACATGTGTATATACGTTCACAAAATAGCTGTGACAGTCGTGTCATGGTGATATGTTCGTACAAAAATAAAATGCAAATGTGATTATAAATTCAATTTTAAGTGGAAGTGATGTATGAACGAATATTAATTTAATTAATTCAATCTTACAAGTTTCGCGAATGAAGTTTTTACATTTATTTATCGCATTAAAACTTTATTGAATGATTCATCCGCAAGTCATATTTTAAACAAAGCATGCATCACAAACCACGATAATAAATACAGATTAAAACATGGTCTTTTCCATATCCGTCCTGTTATCATCCAGAGGCGCCAGTCGAGGGCTTATATGAGTCGTGGGATGACAACTGGGCTGATTTCGAAAAGGCCATGTTTTAAACTGTTTATTACATACTTGTAGTATTATTAAGGCTGACAGAGTAATTGTAGGTTACAATGAACTTGAAGTTTAAAGAAAATGAAAAGAACGAAGAGCTTTAAAAATATGTAAATCAAAAGTACATTTCAATTTTGTACATAGTAAATCCGTAAAAAAGATGAGGATTTTCCGGAAATATTCCGATGTTTGTTTTAGTTTGTTTACATCCGTCGTCTGCTAGACATAATTATATATATAAGTTACGTTAGGGCAATAATAAAATAAAAAAGTTATGGCAATTATGCAAACGATAAGAAGGTAATTTAATGTACCGTCATATCAGAGACCGGAAGCAAACTTTAATACGGCGGACGCGACGGGTAATTTAATGTACCGTCATATCAGAGACCGGAAGCAAACTTTAATACGGCGCACGCGACGTACTTCATAAGGGGTTATCAGCCCGGGTTACACGAGACGCACCTGATAAAGGGTTATCAGCCTGGGTGGGCTGCAACGGGTCTTGTATTTCCGTTTAAATTACATATACAAAACTCGTCAAATTGTTGACAGGTATGTTATAATATCCAATTAAACAACAGTTAGGGACCTTAAAAATCGCTAATCACGAGGCCGAAAATTACCCATCTCTCCAACACCTCTTTAATTTGAATTCCAAACAAAGTCAAAATTATAACCTTGGCCTCTGCACCAAAGGACCATTGGAAGATCTACTCATGTTGAAACACTACATGTACATTTTCTCTTAATATACCATTGAATTGCCTTCTTGTACGTACAACCACAATATAAAAGGTTAAAAGGGGGATGATTTATTGCAGGAAAACATTATAAACCACTTGATTATATTATGAAGGATATTTATTCATGTGTTTTATACGTTAGTTCGATGTTTTTGAGGTTGAACAAAGCATAATTTGATTTTTGCTCGACTTCTTTTAATAATCGTCCTGTTCAACCCAATCAATTCTATCGTAACATTCCAAGATCAAAGAAAAATAGTGGGATACATGAATAAAATGTAAAATACAACTTCATAAAGGCATGAATAAAGGAAAGGATACAGACATGACCGACAAAAATTAATCCTATTAGATTTAACCTCTACATTAAGTGACAACCATCCCTGATATGTCTGACTTAAAATACAATGCAGTTTAATCTGCACAAGTCAGCGGATCAAAGATTAGAACAAATGAATATATTGATATAGAAAATTTTATAAACCTGGAAAGTAATTTAAATGATTTTTGAATTTAAATACAATAAATGTGTGTCAATATGTTTCAGAAGATAACCTAGTCTCAAACGTTTTTATAAAACTGTATGTGGTGAAATTTAATCAAGGAAAATATCCTTTTGTAAATTGCAGTTTATAAATAATATTTCGTTTTCAATATCAATTTAACCATACAAATAAAATAAATCAAAGACCAATTGTCCTCACTTTGGTGTTGGACCAAACCCATGTCAATTACCCTAAACAAAAACCTTTGAAATTATAGATTTACGATTTCATTAATGATAACATATCTCAACTCTTCAGTTCCACCTCCTCGGACTGCCAAAGTAAATAATATTTTCATTTCCATTTTAAAAATCACCTCAATTAACGGTATTACTTTAATATTATAAAGAATAACAATGGACATAACACACATTTCAACGGGATTATAACAATGTATTGACTTCTTTAAACCGTAAGTGGATTTTTATTTGAAATTTACCTTATATATTACGTTGTCGATTACACGCTCCTTAGATCAAAATTGATCCCGAATTAAAGATATTAGATTTTCGTTACTTGTGAAATGAAAGAATGTTAAAGCAACTTTAAATGATGAGGTAGGTGTGATATATAGATATTGAAGAAATTTTGTATGTTCATTCAATGCATTGCTGATTTCTGTGCACGCAAAAGAAAATAAAACATAAAAAAATACCTAATCACTGAGACACTATTGAAGAATACCATCGCTGGTTTGTAAAATTTAGCGTACTAATACTATAAGAGTAAAGATACAAAATAAAATTTGTACCAAGTCTCTCATGCAAGCTAAGATCATCATGGAATGACTAAGCTCTGCTGTAGTAATAAAGAAGATGCGGTATAGTTGTATATGAGACGACAACTATCCAACACAGGGTTGTGAACTTTACAAAAAGACCATTTAGAGTCATTAAGTGAACTCCTACTTGTGGTTTTTTGCTCATTGCTAAATGTTACACGACGACATATCTGATTTCCCATGGGCGTCGTAGTGCACACCTTGACGTTTGGTTGAGGAAGGGCTTTTCAACTGATAACAGTCCTAAATCTAAATATTATTTCAGTTTACAATTGTAGGGTACCTGGAAAGTCAGAAACGAAATAAAAAAGAAATTGTATGAGTGTTGCTTTTCACGTTACTACCACCGTCCCCACCCTGCACCAGCACCTATGTTATAGCGGGGATATAATCTCCCTTGCATGGATAATATAGATTTAAAAGTTTCGATCGATATCAACTTAAGTTGGTATACATGTACATATGGCAAATAAAGAAAACACCAAGAGCAGGTATAGGCGGTCGTTAGATTGCCTTGCTTGATGTGTATGGCCACCTGTTGCAATCAAGC
>JARWCS010337946.1:0-11730 GCA_034783895.1 Geukensia demissa | reverse complement strand
AAGGAGTAAGAGCAAAGACTGGTCGGCCCAGAGTCAGAATAATGTGTCTGGGTAAAGTGGCATGTCTTCCTGCGGACAGTTGCTTTCGTGAGCTAGCACGTTAAAAATCCGGCTCAGATTGTTGCTCTAGTACAAAGCAGGGTTCATTTATGATCATCAGTTATTCATTAATATGATGTCGTCCTGAATATGCATGAAATATTTGCCACTGGACATTAAGCAACATTCAATCAAACAATAAATCTAATCGAACTAGGAAGCCATATCCAGGGACAACTACTCGTTGCAATATGTTTCGAAGTCTCTCCGTGTTTTAACACTTTAAAATTGATACAAAAAACAAGGTACTATTAAACAATATTTTATTAAATTTATGCTGGTGAATAATCTTGGGGACCTCTGTTCCACCAACATAGGCATCGAGCAACTGGTGTCAAAATTAAAGCTTATCAATGTTGCATACGTGTGGTTTAGGGTAATAAGCTGTAAACGCATTTTATGAAGTGACCTTTCATCAGAAGCATTAGAAGCAAATCATAGGTTATCCAAGATCCAAATATGTAAAGAAAGTATTCAAATCCAAACAATTCATGATGGATGCCAAATTCAGCGGTAGGGACAAGCACTCGGTGCAATAGTTTTTAAGCCTCTCCCTATTTCCAGGAGTTAAGAATTTAAACAAATGCCGTAAATTTATGTAAAAGATAACTTGATAAATTTCATGTCAGTCAACTCTGACAAATGGGCTTGTGAATATCCTCGTGAACCTCTGGTTCACAAGCCGAGGCATCTATTGGTGTCAAAATACAAGTTTACCAGTGTTTAAAATGATTAGAAATTATCAGAAAAACTGTTCAAATCCCCATCCCTTAATCATAAATACAAAAGTATTTTGTAACATAAATGTAACATAAGTAGAGCTAAAATGTGAAAAACTGTATTTCAGTATAAATGTTAAACTGTATTTCACTATAAATGTTTTTTTCAATAGAAAATTGTATCTTTGAGCCGGCCCACCCCTGAAGATAAATAATGACCGGTCCCTTAAAAAGAAAAATATATATAATATATACCAAAGTACCAAAACTCACCCTGGTTTTTGCAGGGTTCGTGTTACTCCAGCTTTAATTTTCAGTGTAGTGTTGTGTGTTCTATGTTTGTTTTTCGTTTTATTTTGTTGGCCACGGTCCTGTAACGATTTCTGTCTGCCCCTTTTGTATCTTCGAATTCCTTTTACCATCAGTGCTTAGTATAACTATCATCTTTTTGCCATAGGTTAAAAATTATAGTTGTACAGTACAGCTGAATTTTGCTAGACTGTTTAAAGTACATCCTAACGGTTAATCGTAATTCTATATATATTTTACTTGAAAGGCTATGAGAGCTATCAAAATCAAAGGGTTCTGATTGTGTAACGGTTTATCTTTGTAATTTGGAAGCATCAAATAAATTCCTAATTTACAAATCTGGATATACAAATGGCATTTGCGGCATTTATTTAAATCACAATCCCCTGATCATACTTTCTATTGCGCATAAGATAACTCTTTTTCCTGAATTTGTTTGGATATGAGAATTTACTATACTGTTCTAGAATCATGGTCTTCCTAGGTTTTGGTTCTAATGATGCTACTCATTGATATCGTATACTTCATGATGAAATTCGCACTAGTAGGGCATCAATCAGGTATTATACAACGCAATTCCAATTTCTTAGTGTTATTTTTGTCGCGGGTGATTTGAAATAAAATTAAGTATATCTTGTTGTTATATATTTTATATTCTTTCTTATAAATGTTATTACTGAGATTTTTGTGCTATGTTTAGGTCGTAATAAACTCCTCCCCGTTCTACAGCTGAATGCAATAATTAATTTTTTTTTCCCGGATACTAGAATGCATGTTGAAAGATACAGTGAACATTTTTCACACATTGTACTTTTACTTGTACTTTGTAAAATTACCTGATTGTTATCTTTCAGTGGTGGAACAAACAGTACGCACTTGTTTTCCTCTTCCCTAAATCTCATATATATCTTCCAATTAAACTAAAAATTAAAGATGCTACTGAACAGAAAATGTTTACGTCATGCATTTGAGAGTAGGAATATGTTTAAACAAAACTTTACTACAAAAGAGATGAATTTGATTTCCTCGTTGCCAACGATTTTGTTCATGTGTAGCAACACTCCAACCTCACTTGCTTTGTGGCATACACTTTCTTAGTTGATACTTGTGCTTTTTTCAAGATTTTGAAGTCATTTTATCCTATCTATAAAAAATCACAACTTCTCAAATAATTTATATTCCAGATAGTTATAAAACGAACATTTATATGTCTCATGAAGACATTCTTGCTTTTAGCTATGCCACAACATATGAACATTTTATATATAAAAATAGGTGATGTGGCCTGATTGTCCATGAGACAGCCATCCACCAAATGACAGTCGAATTTAAAGTTCTACAGGTCCCATTACGACCTTCAATAATGAAACAGGGTTGATTTACATTGCCATTGAAACTGTTAGCTAATTCAAGTTTTTTCATCTATAATTTTGTGCTTCTTGTTTCAGGTAAAATCCACACTAAGGTGTTAAATTTGTCCTTTATGCTTATTCAAATTCGTTAGGTAAATTAGTCCTTGTGATAGATATATCATTTTCATTTTATTTTAACGGTCTTCTAGTCACTTTAAACATTTTGCAAAGATATGTCATAGCCACTATATTTCTTGGATGATTTTCAATTTGATGTGTTGTTCCTAGTTATACAGCACTACAATTTGACTTTATTATAAAGTGTCAGCATTGACCTGTAAATTTGACCTGTAGTCACTAGAATGTGACAGAATAGCGACATTGTTCATTTCTATTCAATACTTATAAGAAAGTAAAGAATATATGAGCATTGGAAACTAGAACTGCACAATCAAGACAGGATTTATACTTAGAAAAGCTGGATTTGATTGCCTTATGTAAATATGTAAATCACATTGACTCCATTGGGAAGAATATATTCAAATGTTATGGGAATATTAGATATAGGTTCATCGTACTCTTAGTTTAACTTTGTACCCTTCTTCCCAAAATCATCATTTTAAACTCTGACTTTCGGACCGACAATTTACTTCAAAGATCTATTCTAGAACACAACAGACATAAACAAACATTTATTTGACATGTTCAACCAAGGTACTCATTTGAAAATTGTTAAATATCATTGTTAAAAGTGAGAATATTTTTTTTCACTTTCTCAACCTAATTGTTTCTTATCCAATATTTAGAATAAAAATATATAATCAGTAAACATCCAAATCCTTTGGGTCAGGTTAGATGGTGAAAATTTCTAAAGCGTTGCTTAGGTAAAAGTTCAATTCTTCTGTACATCTATACAACTTATATCGACTTATCCTTGGACGCAACAAAGAATCCATAAGTATTGAACAGTATAATTTCCCTTTGTTGTAAAAGGCTTTTAGATATATTTAAGATATTTCTAATAAACCCTTAATTTGTAATTAAGTTTCGTCAACGAACATTCGAAAACAAACCAGAAGATAATTGGTAACATTGTCAGTAAATAAGTTTTTCACAAGATAAATTATATTTTCCATACTTAAAAAAGAAGTATTCCATTTCCTACATTAAAATAGCATTTGTTACCTGCCAAACGAAATAGCAAAAAGCAAAAATTACTTCTTGTCATGGCTGAACCGTATGATACTCATATGGTTTGCCATATAAGAATATTCCTGGTCTTTTTAGATCCAGGAATAAATATTGTGGTGGTACTACTTACATTTTTTGAGGTGTAGGTGGTAGTGAAGTGTAGGTAGTACGCTGTGATATTGTAATATTAAACAATGAAAGTGCCCACTATCCTTTTTATAAGTTTTTTTATTACAACTCTCAACAGAAAACGTAGAAGAACTGTGGGCTTTCGTATTTATCTAGCAGACATATTGATTGCACGGGGGTTGTGACTACTTAAAAACATAGATTACTCAAAATTTAACAAATTGGTTTCTATAAACTTTTCACAACATTTTTAATGTGGCTCCATAAAATAAAAATTATTTTCCTATGTTTTTTTTTTTGTTCTAATCTGCTGACCAGACGTTACTCCTTGAAATACATAAAGAAGTTCATAATAGCAAGACGGCGCTGGTAATCATGAATTTTACTATGTAACATCTTACAACCTTTAATATGAAATCCATGCGGTACTTTCTTAATTACTAATAAATCTCAACAGATAAATTGCGAAAAAACCGACAATTTAATCGAGAAACGTTAGTACACTTAGAAGGAAACCCAACGTAACTATATACTCCCAGGGTCCTGAATTGCCATACTGATAAGACATTGTCTCTACTGTTGCAAATTAATTGTATCTATGTATGGGCTACAGGGATTGAATTAACAGAACCACAACACTGACAAATGATAGGTTCTGTATCGGGTCAGTCCCTCGACATTCACACCATGTTTGATTTTAATACATTGTTTTCAAAACCAGTTGAATTTGTTTCCTATCGAGTTATTCGCTGGTGGCTATCATTTATGACAGTTGCAACACTTATACAATACATTAAAACCATTTAACACCATGATCTCCATGTGGTTCTCCAAACAATTGTAACATGTAAAATGAATTCGAAGATACCAAAGGGGCAGACAGAAATCGTTTAATCGGAAGACAGACAAAACCATGACCAACAAAAAGAAACGAAAGGCAGACAAAATCATGGCCAACAAAAAGAAACGAAAGACAAACATAGACCACACAACACTACACTGAAAACTAAAGCTAGAGTAACATGAACTCTACAAAAACCAGGGTGAATTCAGGTGTTCCGGAAGGGGTAAGCAACTGTTGCTCCACTAGTGGGACCCGTCATGTTACTCAGTAGACAAAGACGATGTGTAATCACAATCGATGTTAGTCACAACCGATATAGGAACAGAATTGTTTCACGACAGTGGGAAGATATCCATTGTCATTTGTGAAATGGATATTTCGTGCCGGTCAACCAAATCAAGGTGGCGACCGAAAAACTTCCGGAGTGATGACTCTAATCTTTCCGTGAGACACCCTTGGTTCAGTTACTTTATTGTCAGCCGCAACCCTCTATCAATAAAATCATGAAAGGAAGCTCAAGCCCTGGAGTAGCTTAAGTGTTAATTGAAACTGGTAACCACTCTTTGGTTTAGGTGAGCTTAAAACGACAATATGAAAATGAATTATTCCACTATTTAACTGATTTCGCAAATGGCTGACATGACATAGCATAATATTTTGCAAGCATTTCTTGTATATATTTAAATTCTAAAACCATGGAATTGCGGAGAGGCTTAAAATGTATTGAACGTAGTAATTATGATTTCCGCTAGATTTGTCCGACCAGTCTGAAATGAAACTCATCTTATTTTGAATCTTTCTTATGTCTTTGGTAGGTTGGTGAGTGGATCGAATATTTTGGAAAAATGGGTATTATTCTTTGGTAGAAGGATCTAATACCAATGAAAATAAATCGGGGATCATCTTGATTGATTTAACTTTCTTTGCACAAGGTTTGACACCATCTTTGCCAGTAAAAAAAACCTATATATTGCGTTTCATTCTGAAAGACAGCATACTTTTATTTCTTTGTTAAAGCGACTTGCAAATGCTTAAGATGTTCCTTGGGAGATTTGGAAACGAAAGATATGTTATCTAATAAGAAGTTTCGAAATCTTTGCATCCTTGTAAGACTATATTCATTGTTTGAAACCCGATGGAACCCGATTAAATCCAAAAGGCATTAATTGGAAGATACCTTTATGACAAGTAAAGATCGTCTTTTATTCTACCTTTACCTGCCAGTAGCCACTCTTATTAAGCAATGAAATGAATTAAGAAGATATTCCATTGTGTGTCAAGATGTCAACAGTCAAACGAAAAGGGAAATAAAATGGATTAATTATTTTGTTGAAACTAATGAAATCTAATAAGTTTCTTTTCTAACTGTCTTTTTATCGACGACGACCAAAGAAAATTACTGGGGAAAACTTTAACATTTCGATGACATTGCCTCCAGCCTTTCTTTTATTGCCTATTAATATTATCTTATTTAAAGATAGCGTGTATGGTTTGCTCCTGATAGCTGGATTGTCCTGTGTCAATTTTCATTTATACAGTTTCAGTATATCCAAGATAGAAATATTGTTTGCTTAAAGGTTGGAGTTTTTCTTTTTATTTTGAAGAAAGAAGACTTAGAAGAGTCTGCTACTTTGGCTTCTCCGGAATTTCATATGTGGCGTCGGCTGGCTCCTCGCTGGATATCGATTAAAATTTGCAGGTGTGAAACGATCGTTCTTTTCTTACTACAAAGCTTAATATTTGTTTTTTTTATTCCAAAGAACGATCCGATTAAGTGTCCTATTTCATCTAGATTCCTCAATAGTCAATCCTGGTTCGTCGACACGTTTTGGCTTAGTAGGTTCCCTATTAAAACCCCAAAATAAATAAGAATAATTTCATAAAAACTTCGCAAATGACATTTTACCGTTTGAATGATAGAATTGTGTAAGAAAAGTGGAGGTCACGCGGCAAAGAATATTACTGTTGTGAAATGGCGAAAACACGGGGTAGAGGAGTAAAAAAATCTGACAAAAATGGCAGAACATTCATTATGAATAAAATTTCCGATGATCTTGAATGACTCACCGTTCGCGTCCTCCAAATGCAGCTTAACACGGACGAGTTTAAGGTTTTTGGGGAAATTTCTGGAAAATTGTCATACTTATTAAAGAGGAATCCTCTGCTGTATCGATCAGGGTACAGTATCTTGACTTTCCAATTCTAATCATGCACTAAGCCAAACAAGAAAAATAGTATCGTTATTTTCACTATTGTCTTCTTTCTTTGATATTTACATGATGTATTTTCTTTTGGTTTGTCGCTCTCCATGGACTTCCTGATGAAAAGAGGATCCTAGTTACCCTACCCAATTAGTAGTCTTGAGTTTTTAAGTGTAAATTGTTACTCTATTTTTCCAGTACATTGGAGTTTTTTCTACAATATCAGATCACAGTACAAAAAAGGTTTTACTGTAAAAATTCACTGTGATAGTGGTACTACTGTAGTTTTTTTCTGTTTAACATTTATTTCCATTGAAATGTGCTTATTGAGTGACGGCAGTGACTGAACTAAATACAGACGAAAGTAGTATGATATGTGTAAAGAAAAAAGTCATACTACATGGCAAGTATCCAGTATGGATTCATTTTACTTTAGTTTAGAATAATGTATAATGATTTTGCTTTTTGTTTCGTTTTGTAATCTGTCTTCTGAATTAATGATTTCCGTTTGCCTCTCTCTTTGAATCCTATATTGTATTATGCATATATTCCATATTCTTTCTTTCAGTCATATATTTCTACTAAATCTGCTGTAGTATATTTGTCTCTTATATATCTTTATATCTTGTACCATTCCACAATCAAAACTCAAAGAAAAATTAAGAGCGTTAGTTCGCCTCTGTTTTGTTAAAGAAAAATGGAAAACGCAGATACAAATATTTGGTTCTAGGGAGGGACAAGCGTTATTTTGTTATTAGCCACTCTGAAGATGACATTTGCGCTATGCTATATTTCTTGATTGACAACATTTTTGTAATGTTTGGCGGACTGTCAGTATTCCAATGGGGACCAACTATGCACTCCTCTCGCCGATTTATTCCTTTATTTGTATGAAGCTGATTTCATAAAGAGCCTTCTGTGGAGAAAAGAGAAAAAGTTGGCTCAATCTTTTGGTTTCATATTTCACTATATAGATGATGTCCTTTCACTGAATAATTCTAAATTTGGTGACAATGCCATTGAACTTGAAATCAAAGACACAACAGAAACAGAAAGGTCTGCTTCATACCTAGACTTATATTTAGAAATTGACAGTAAGGGCGGGTTAAGGACAAAACTTAACGACAAGAGAGGTGACTTTGATTTTCCCATTGTAAACTTTCCGTTCATGTCTAGTAACATTACAGCTGCACCTGCACACGGAGTGTATATTTCTCAGTTGATACGCTACTCCAGGGCTTGTGCTTCTTATCAGGATTTTATTGATAGAGGATTTCAGCTGATAAAAAGCTACTGAGCCTGGGAAAGATAGGAGTCATCACTCCGGAAATTGTTCGGTCGCCATTATGATTTGGTTGACTGGTACGAAATATCCATTTCACAAATGACAATGGATATCTTCCCACTGTCTTGAATACAAATCCATTCCTATACCGGTTTTAACTAATATCGATTGTGACTATACACCGGCTTTGTCTACTGAGTAACACGACGGGTGCCACTAGTGGACCAGGAGTTGCTTACCCTTCCGGAGCACATGAACTCACCCTGGTGTTTGTAGGGTTCGTGTTACTCCAACTTTAGTTTTCAGTGTAGTGTCGTGTGTTCTATGTTTGTCTTTCGTTTTTTTTTGTTGGCCAAGGTCTCGTCTGTCTTCCGACTTCACGATTTCTGTCTGCCCATTTGGTATCTTCGAATCCCTTTATATAACAAAATCGAAAAATGCTGCAGCATTTTTCGATTCTGTTATAATAGACAACAACACCTTATTTTTACACCAGAAATTTAACAAATAGACAAGGTGGAAAAGGAAGAGGTATGTTGCCCCAAGCACCTGTGATTACCACAAGAATTTCTATAGACCTTCATGATTCTGTGTGTGTCTCAAAGATATCTGTATTCACCGCTGCGATGTATACAGTTTTCAACAACTGTAAGCTAGAGTTCTCTGACACAAAATAATACGTATCTATTGCATTAATTAATTATCCTATATAACAATGCATGTGTATAATTGATATCATGAGATAGGTGAACGTATTTATATGCACAAGTTCTGTCTATGTGCGACTACTACACAGCAAGTGCTGATTCATGAGATTGTCCTTTAAGATAGTAAAAAAAAAGTAAATAAAATAAATACAGCAAAATCGTGTGAATTTACTCCAATCAATATCTGTCCAGCGGCCATAGCCAGAACGGAACAATTTAAACAATTCTAAGATTGAGAGAGCATGCAAAATCGATAAAAAGAATAAAAACTGATTTATATGACTGTAAAAATATTATTTGTTTTGTTTAGTACAGTATCGCATCGTATTGTAATTAATTAACAAGTTTCAATGCAAATATTTTAAAACGTTTTGTCGCAAACCCCATACATAAAAACCATGCAAAAACGGTTGCAATTTGAATCCTGACTTTAGGTGTCAAAATACTAAACTAGACTTTGTACGTATAGCATATCAAAATTCACCATATTAATTCAACATTTTTAATCTTGTATTTTGAAACCACATGGTTGATGCCTGAGGGTATTCTCCAGCCCATGCAGTTGTCGGACTTGTCTGGCATGAAATTTACCACGTATTACAGAAATTTCCAGGAATTATTTTAGTCTAAAGCCCTTAAATAACGGAAAATGCTTCATTCTTTGCATTGCTCCATGATCTCTCCTACTGGTTTTGGCTGCCTATTACGGTTTGTTTGAGTATGAGTACTCTTTTTTAATGTATGGATTTCGGATTTTCTATGTTTTTGGTTCTAATGATACTGGTGAGAGATTACTCCTTGAAATGTACATATATAACATCAAAATTCATTAATCAAACCTAGTTGAACTTGTATTTTGTAGAAATAGGTGGCCAATTTGAATGATAAAACTGTTTTATATGAAATAAAAACTATACGCTAGGCTATGGAATAGCCTTGGTTGGAAAATCTCGGGAGCGACTGTACTTTTAGTAGTGTTTATCAGTATTTACAACACACGCAAATTCATTATTTTCCCAACAAAATTCAATTCTAACTATTCACAATGTCAATGCACGACTTGAAAAAAGCAAATTAAGATGTTGTTTATAAAATTGGTCAATGCCTTATTGTTTTTTAAGCTATCGTATATGATTAGATATTTATCTTTATTAATGAAAAAATTCTCTATTTACATTTAATAGTTACATTTTTATTTATGAATCTTACACAGGCTAAGATATTAAATTCCGCCCATTATTTGCTGGACACCATTCTGGAATTCCAATTGGGTAATACTGCTTTGCACAAACGTACTTGTCGTTTAAGGCAGGGACTGATTATAACATAGCATATCAACCTCTGATCGAAAATTATGCACAAATATGCAATATAGCCCCGTTCAATGTGCTATATTTTCAAGGAAAAGCAAATGAGTAAGTGCTCGGCAATGTCAGCCCAAGTTTGTTCGGTTTTAAAGGTGATTTCGATCAAATACTGCGGAAAAATTCATACACCTGATGCTAACCAAGATTTCCAGGAATAAAAACGTCAGCTCTCCATGACAGTGAGTGTTTCACTATACGTATAAGGCTTTAAACCTGTTATGATATTTAAGGGAATAAAGCCAAGCTACTGACAAATCGGTGAACCTTGCTACTCCAAAGGATTATGACGTCTCAATTCGGATCTTTGTTATCCTATGTTCTTAGCGATCCTTCATTTCGGACATTTGTTTTATTTTTTTCTTGGCGATGCTCTATCGATAGAGGTCTTTGCCAAGTCAAACTCGAAGTATAAGAGGTAGACGTTATTTAAACATTCAAATTCAGTTAAAAATCTGGCAGAAATATTTAGTTTATTATACACTTTATATACCAGAAAATTACGTTCTATGCGTTTATTCGGACATTTCCTGGATTTGCAAGATTCTCGCGTTGAAAATTTCTTTTATATAGTGTATTGCATATGTTCACTGATTCTTTATTTTAATTTTAGGTAGTCAAGATGCTGGTTACAATAGTTACATTGTTTGGGTTGTGTTGGTTACCTCTCCATGCGTTTACACTCACGCTTGACTACAACCCGGAATTGTTGAAATACATGGATCAACTGCAAATCGTTTATTTTGTTGCACATTGGATAGCCATGTCCAATAGTTTTGTCAACCCAATCATCTATATTTCCATGAACAGTAATTTCAGGGTAAGCTGCGTTTACTCGTGTGTCTTTAGTCTAACTGCACTTAACAAAAAAGAAACGGGTGGAAATGATCCATGCTTCATGCAAGCCCTGTGGTTCTCTCCGTCTTCCAATAAAACTGACCGCCGCGATATGATTGAAATGTTGTTGAAAGTGGCATTAAAACTCAATAAAACGAACAAACACAAAGCTTCAGTTGGATGTTGAAGATGAAATCCATTCTCTTCTAAATTGTGGAGACTTTTGTGATGAAAGGAAAAATTACTATTACTGCATCAGAAAAAAATTAGCATACTTTGACATACTTATAGGACTATGAGAATAAGGACATATTATTTGAATTACTTGATGAAAAGTAAATGAAAAAATCCGCAACTCTGCTGGGGTACTAGAATTTGTGGCCAGTTTGTTGGAGGTTGCATAAGTAACCTGTAACTATAATGGTTATCAAACGGTACAACGCCAGGACCTTAATTGAAGCACCTGCCCTTGGTGACTTTATCATTCGGATGACTGAAAAAATATTTCACCTGTTTATTTAGCACTTTCTTTTTATATACACATACACTGTTGTCAATCAGATCATGGTAAATGAATATCTTTTGACAGGAATATGAAACAGAAAAAATAATAAATACGATCTTTCCGGTTTTTCCCGATGCCAGTTCCTGCCAATAGTGATTCGTGCATGATGGGCTCTTTTTTATATGATC
>JARWCS010337936.1:0-11730 GCA_034783895.1 Geukensia demissa | reverse complement strand
TGGGTCGTGTTTTATACTGAGTACAGCAATAACTATTCAGTTTCTGTAATTTTAATTGATAGCTGCATCTAGGTATGTTAATGTTATGTTAAAAATCATTCTAACTGTACTATAAAAATTTCTGTACCTGATATGCGTGTTCCACTTTTTCTTCCTTTCTTTCTTCGGAATATATGTAACAAGTTAAACCACAAGATTTTCGTGACATTTCCCGCGTTAACTTTGCAATTTTGTCACCTGTAATTACATGTAAACAAATAGGACAATAGATGACCTCAAGGTGAAATGTGGACCAGCTAATGTAATACGGAAAAAAATACTGGACTTGGCATATTTCCGCTCTTTTCAAAAACGCAAAGAAAATAGACAGCAATAACCACATAATTTTCAACTGAATTTCCCAGAAAATTTAAAAGTAATGTAGTAAATCTAGGTGCAGCTATCAGTTAAAATAAGCAAATGAGTACCGTCTTTTATAAGCTCAGTATAAAATACCACCTAGTTTAGGTGTCCATTTCAGGAAAGGTTATGAACCTTAAAAGGGCTATTTCAGACTTGCATCCTTTCATTCAGCTTCCGCTACCTAGATCTTCATCTCATCTACCCAAATGAGCTTGATCTTAAAAATCCCACAGATGTTTTTGGTCTGCCTAATATGGATTACTATATTAATTTAACTCATAAAAGACAAGGAACGATTTAAAAATTTGATAACGAAATGATGACTTAATCTTTTTAAAAGTCAACTCTCCATTAATAAGTAATAACAACCCACCTGCCATATTTTGTAAATCTCACAGATAACACCATTTGTGTAAAATGTTTGTTTTTGTTTCATTTTATTGTCAAATGTCTTGTCTGTCTTCTGACTTTGAGAATATTTTCTGTCTGCCCAGTTCGTATCTTCGAATTCTTTTTTATACTTTGCAAGGACTTGTTTAAAAATCAGTGATTGTCTGGCCAGGATTCGGCCGATGACAGAAAAACTAAACACACAGGTATATGTTGATTGTCTACTGAAGTTGTCACCCAAAAATTTTTATAAAGAAATTTTCACATGATACTCACAAAATCCGCCCAGAATAAGATTTATTAGCTCACTGATACAAAAGGTAATGTGAGTTATTGCAATCACTTTCCGTCCGTCGTCCCTCCATATTTAAATAAAGACCTTCTGCTCTGGAATCGTAGGTGCCAACAAAGACGATCACCGTTACTAAAAGTAGAAAAAAATGTCAAAAAATACTTAAAAAGTCTTCTCTTCTGAAACTGCTTTGTCAATAGAAACCGAACTTTAATGTAATGTTCTTAAAAACTTTATCTTGCAGATCCACCGACCAAGCAGCTGAACCTAATTTAAAATGCGACTCTAAAGGGAATTCACTTAAAAACCTTCGTGTCGGAATCAGCTGAACCAATGGCAGCATAGAGTTGGTGGAATGATCTTTAGATGGTCCCAAGCAAAATTGTACTCGGCATCCGCTTACCAACCAAGATGGTCGCTAAACTTATTTTAGCATGGGACCGTATGGGAAATTGACCGAAAAATCTTCTTTTCTTAGGCTAATGAGCAAACTGGAACCAAACTTTATTGAAATGGTCCTTAGATGGTCCTCCACCAAAGATTATTCGGCATCCCCATGCACCAACCAAGATGGTCGCGACAGCAAAAATTGGTTTAACATAGGACCCCACAGTTTGTTGTACCCCTCGGACTGACAATTTACCTCGGCGTAGTTAATATCTCTTTTTTGACAAGATGTATCTTTCTTGTTAGCAGGTACTTTGTACTGAATGGATAGGATAAATGTTTTTTCTTTAGAACAACAAGGAAATTAAACATTCTGAACAGCCACACAAATGTGTATATCTATCAGTAACTCTATCTGAATTTCTTTACTAGGGAATATTTTCACACAGAAAAAAATTCATGTAAAAAATCGCAATTTTCCCATTGCATTCCATATATTTAGATACTTGTTAAGGTGGTAGAGGTAGCTCTGTAACTGATAGATTGTCAAATATAAATGTCCGCACTATACATATAAAAATAGGAGATGTGGCATGATTGTCCATGAGACAGCCGTCCACCAAATCACAGTAGAATCTAAACTTCTACAGGTCCCATTACGGCCTTCAACAATGAACCAGAATCCACACCATAACGGAAGCTGTAAAAGGCCCCGAAATTCAAAATGTGAAACTATACATAAAACACAATCGACCTAATCTGATGCAAAAATGGTGAACAAATAACTATAAATGACTAATTAATCAACGACAATCACTGGACTACAGGTTCCTGGCTTGGGACAGGCACATTAGTATGTGGTTGGGTTTAACTCATTGGTGAGCGCTAAACCCTCGAAATTTGTTTTTTGCCTCACTTATTTTTTTATTTTTATGATTTATATTTTTTATTGTACAAATTTTTATATATTACTAATCAATTGATCTGATTAATCAAAAGCATATCAACAAGTATAAATTTTTCTTGTAAGTTTCTAAAAGTATAGCATTATCACAGGACAAGGGTCGTTAAGCCGTGCTTTTGGCCCACGAATTTGGCTGAAGAATGAAAAGTGTCAAATATCTGTTATTTTATAAAGTTTGTATTGAAAAATGCCTACTAAAAAGAAAATCCAACAGTTTCAAGTTTAATTGGTTTGTACAACAGTCACATGACACATAGAAATTGCTTTAATTGTGAAAAAAACTCCGAAATTACTTGATATGACACGAAATTTGATACAATTTTGTCGATTGTAATATAGATCTCACAAAACATCAAAACCAATTTGCACAATTTATGGTCTATCAAGTACAAATGTTTAGTTAAAATATCATTGTGATGTTTTTGTGCGGACATATCAATTTTGATCAAAACACCTCCAAAAGTTGGTAGTTTTTACAGAAAATGTTACATTTCTTGTTGAAAGAGTCAAATGTGCCCTGTTGTTTTGTCAAATATTTAAAAATAATACGAGTTTAAGTTATGAATTTTAAAAGATGGCTATTTTGCAATATTTTCACATCAACGTATTGTTGTGTCATGAAAACTAAAATTTGGGCCAAATATGGGCCTTAACGTACCAATTAATCATTAGCCAAGGTGACTTTTTGTCCATATGTTTAAAATTATGAAGTATGTATTTATTCATTTATAATGTTTCATAAAGTTGCAGGATATGCAGATTTTTTAATCTAAATGTTGGCGAGTGAACTCAGAAGCGGTCAAAATAAATTCCAAGTGCTAATTAAAGTAAGTTTTATGTTGATGATTTTTTTTTTCATTTTTTGTTTTAAATTTGAATGAAGTTTTGGCAAGCTCTTTTTTAATTAACGCATTTATGTCAATCAAAGGTTCCCGAATAATCTGCAAACTGCAGAATAAACCTAGCTTACATAAGAAAATTGTGCAATGTGAAGTATAATAGAAAATAAAAGGAATGGACCATTTCAGATATGCAACGGAATTCTGGAAACGTCGTTGTTCTGGTTAAATTTCATTGGTCAAGACTTCTTTTACGAGGACGCTGAGATTGTGCAATGCGTTTTACGAGGACGGAAGTTGAATTTCTGAATCTGTCCATTACTATCAGGAAACCCATACTCCATCTCCGTAAGGAACGGAGAAAATTTTTGAATCTAGAGGACAACGCAAGAGCCTCAACAAAGGTGGAATCCATCCCAATACTAATTACAATCCTCAGATCGCCTCAATCCAATAAGACCTGTTCACGTAAAAATAATTTAATCTTGCCTCAATGTTATCCATAAAAACGAAAAAAAACATGGCAGGTTTAATATTTTCGATTATTTTAGGAAAATACACAGACACTTTTAGACACCAGTTGTTACGTATGTCACTACGGCGTTAGGATGTATATTTTTCAGCCATTAATAAAATACTATCTGATATATCAAGTCGCGTTCGGATATTTCAGTTGCGATGAGAATTATAACAGAAGCTAAGAGATTTTAAAAGAGAAACCTTCTGTTACCGGAACAGAAATTGAATGAAGATAACGCTTAAACGCAGAAATAAGATGGAAATTCGAAGCGAATAGTAACCGGAAAACAAATATGAACCGAAGAGAGCCAAAGAGGAAAACAGATTTTAGTTCAGGATAACCGAACCAGCAGATAAAAGGAATGCATTCAAAATATATGGTGGTCAAGATATTTCTCTTAAAGATGAGGACGCTTTGGGATGAAAGCACACTAACCTATGTTACACGGCTAAGAGAATAGGAACATGAATCTTATTTTTATGGCAACAACGTTTGAAAAAATGAATAAAAAATATTGTATACACACTATAGACAAATAAGAACTCATGTAGAAGACTATTAGCAAAGGTTGAACTCTTGATAAATTTGGGGAAGAAGCAGGACAAATGCGTTGCAAATGAAAGACACGATGTCAAAAGTTTACAATCTGCGTACAAAATGAAGAGCAATAGAGGTAATAACAGAATATCACAAGGATATAATTCCTCTAGATTGCAACGCTACGACAATAAGAAAAATTTCTGTAACTGAGTTTTTTGTCATGCAAATGCAAACCAATGTCCAGCATACGGCAAATAATGCTGGTAAACAGCACAGCTTATTAGATGTAACTATTCTATTAAGTCTTCTTCGGCAGCTGGGTGATTTATTCTGCAGATTTTTTTTTATTTCAACAAAAAATATTGAAATTAAATCGAGTCTATTTAATGTTTAACAGTTTTAAAACAACTGTTGTTTTAATTTATTGTCGATATTTATATTATTTGACTATATTCTTTTTGAGTATGTTAATGTGTGTTTGTAAGGTTTTGGCCTTTTAATGCGACTTTTTTATCCGGACATTACACTTATGAAACAGAAATCAGTCTGCAGGTTTAAGTCAATAATTTTCAACATTTTTGCATGATCCTGGAAAACATTACCTATTGATAGACATCTACCGACGATGGGTGTCTATCATATATATTTATTATTTGTAACTTTGTATATATTATGTCCTCTTGTACACCTGTGTGTCTGAGGTTTATGAATAAAGTATTGTCTATTGTCTATTGTCTACAATTTGGACAGAAGTGTCAACACAAGTTGGATGTATATTATACATATTTGATTCATTTTCTTGTGGTTTATACCATGGTAAAGACCGTTTTCACATCAAAATGTTTTATTTTATCTAATAAGTATCAAGGACCTTCCATGTATATATCTGCCTATGCTAGCCCTTTTCTTTGAAAGGTGGAAATAATATACAGTTATTTAATGTGCAGGCAAAGGTACATCGGGCAAAGGTACTCGCATAAATTTACCAGGCAACAATGGCATATTTTATAAAATATCTAATAAAACGTAAAAAACTGTATGATTAGGTAATAATAATATTTATTCTTACACTATAAAACTTATATAACAGTCCATCAATGATGTTTTTAAATATCTTAAATATTAGTCATGTTAGGCCACTCCAAATCAATTAAAAGTTCTTCGGATTCGCTCGCTCCTCATTTTATGGGTGAAAAACTCTACCCGCTCCATTTTTCACTTTTTAGGAATTTTTATTGTTATTGCTAAATACGGAAATTAAAATTTGCTAGCTCCTAAAAAATACAAAAATAAAGGAAAAAAAATTAAACTAGATTTAATTTGGAGTGGCCTTAGTGATAAAATATATCAACCTGATTTAAAGTACATATGCCATTGTCAGATTGTTGAAATGTAATACTAAAAACGTAAATATAGTGAAAGTAAGTAATAACTTACTTAAAGATGTCCATCAGACTCAGTTTAAAATTAACATTATCCAAAATTGTAGATAATGTGTTGTAGTAAATAGGAAGGTGATTTGAAAACCGGAGTTGAGAATGCCCAAATAACTGTATGACTAAACAAAAGAATTTGAGTTATGTTAATGAAATTGTCAATAAAATTTTGTACTGCAGGATCCATTTCTCTATTTTCTTCTAATGTGAGATCGAGTGAGGCATTTGCTGATCCATCCGCTGTCCGATGAACAAGTAGTGAAATTTATCTTCCACAGTATTTCCACAAGCTCATCAGGAGCTGGCTGTTATGTAAGTGTGACATCCAAATGCTGCTTAAGAATAAAGCTTTCAGTAGCTCAGAAGGTCTCAATGCATGTAACCTTAATAGTAAGTATAAGTTTATGTATCATTAATCCGTTTTGCAATTAATCTCATCCAAGCTAATTTTACAGTAAACCATTAGATATCCCCTTTCCCCGACCCTTTATGATCCTAGCAGCTTCATACTCCTAAGTTCGACTCCTTTTGGGTACAGTTATTCCATACTACGTTTCCATATTCTAGAATGGGTGTTACAGGCTGAAAGCTTCTTCGCTCAAATTATCACTTCTTTAAATATTCATGAGATGTGCATAGTACCGACATGCTTGCATGTAAACAAGGATGGAAAGTGTGAATTTTATGGTATAATGCTCATGGAAACCAAATTCTTACAGCAATTCTTCAGCAATAATCACCACTCGACTAATTTGCTGACTGCGTGACTGTTCTTTTCTTGGATACTAAAATGGGTGCACCTTATTAGCTGCGACAATCCCAAATTTTAGCATATTCTCAACATAGTGAAGTCAGAAGACCAGTTTTGAAAACATTACACCCTAAAAGTGCAAGATATATACCTTGGCACCATGTTTCGAAGGTACCAATTTTTGGACAAGCTATTGAGTTTGACAATTGGTATATATGATAAATTTGCATATTGAGTTTGACAATTGGTATATTATGATATAAATTTGCAACCGTGGCCATCCCCAGTCCTCTTAAAACTTAATTTTGGAAGGAGCTCGAATAATCAGACGCATAATTAGTTTTGTTTTATATATGATATATAATAAAGAAACTACCCCTTTACAACCACAGACTGGGAACTACAATTGCGTCTTATGATACGTTTAAAATATTTACATACATAACTACATTACAATAAAACAATGTATAATATTGGGCATAACCCAAGCACTAGCAAGTAATGTTATTTCAACATGATAGTTTGTTACATTAAAATGAAAAAAATGTCTGACACAGAGGCTAATACCATGATGTCGGATCTTTGAAACACAAAAATGATAAAAAGAGAAAAGTTTGGGTAAAATTTTGGTCTTAATCTCCATTAGAAATAGAGAAAATATGTGATTCAAGAGGTCCGCAAAAGTAGGGCCCCCTTTTCCAAAAGTCTGGTTCCGCCTCTGACGATTTACTTAATATACTAGTAAAGCTGTGGGGTAAGTAGAATAAAAGTAACTGACATTAATCTGGATAAAAGCTCTTGCTTATTTCCCAGATCAGAGTTAAATAAAAGAGTTGAGCTGAACTATTACAATTTGAGGCAACTCTGACACGACCACGTTACTGGTATGGAAATTTTGCGATAGCAACTCTTGTAATTGTTGATAAAAGATTTCGCGAATATTGTAGTACGCCTTGCATTGTTATAAACGTGTGATTATGTTGTTTCCTTTTATGGTGTTTAAAATGAAGCCGAAGTTTAATCTCAATGGCACTTGTATTGATTTTTTCGTAATTTCGATAAAGTAAGGACGACAGATTTATAAGCAATCGATACTTTTTTAATTTTGACACTTGCACAAATTCAATAACTTGTTTTCTTTGGCTAATAATGATTTTATTACAGTAAATCCAACCGGGCGTGTTTTGATTGATCTCTTAGCTTAAGACAAGACAATACTTTATTAGGCAGCCAGAGAGAACCAGGTTTGTTATCAAATGTGTTTGGATTTTGCACTAGCTGTAAAAAAACAGTGAGTACTTTTTGAGGTTTGTACATCTTCTTGTCTTTTGAATAATTTGTTATAGTACGTTTCACTGAACTGAGTCTCTCATGTTTTGGCTATTATTTCTTAAAGCAATAACAAAATCTGAAAAGGAAATTAAAATACGATTTAACTATCTTACCGACAATAGAATTTGGTGGTCGAAGTATCACATGTGTCGTTATTTGTCATGTGCTTATACGAAAATTGCTGATTTTTTGTGAAAAGTTCCGACGACATTTAAATTCTTGCATTTCTGGTACCGCCAAGCATACGTTTTTCTAACTTTTAAGATTCCACCAAGGAATTTTTCTAAATTTAATACAATGTAAAAGACTCAGCTCAGTGAAACATACTTTATTATCTGCGTTCTATGTATGTATCAACATCAAAAGTTAAATCTTATGCAGCTGATTTTTATAAATCTTGGTTTTACATGTCGTTTTGTCACATCACTGCCCCATGCAGGTTAGAGGGATTGAGTAATCACAAAGATGTTTAACCCCGCCACATTCTTTTATGCCTGTCCCAATCCAAGAACATGTAATCCAGTGGATGTCTTGTTTTTATGTTTAAATGTTACTTGTTCTACATTGTATACTTATCTGGCCGATATTTGTAATATTAGAATATCATCACTTTTTTTATTTAGGGCATTTTACAGCTTGTAGGGTGTAGATATGTGTCCATTATTGAAGTCCTTGTGGCAAACTGTAGATGTAATTTACACGTCTCTATAGACAATTATCCCTCATTTCCTATTCTATAAAGCTTTTGTACACGATCATACTAAATATTAGATAAAAAGATTTGACATTATAGAGACATTCAAATCTATAGTTGGATTTTAAATAGCTATCGGTCTGCGAAATTTTGAACCGTTTTATTGTTGTTATTTTTGTATGATCTGTTATTATTACTATTTTTCATTTTAACCTTTGTAGCTATTCCATGGTCTTCGTTTCTCACTTTATTGTAATAGATTATTTCGGTATACAACCGTATAAGCATGAGTCAAAAGGTTCCTGTTTACTGTAAAATATTTTGTTCGAAATATATTTTTATTAGAAAAGTGAAGCTATTTCTATGAAAAGTCATATAAAAGTTTAATTCATCTAAATATAAATGTACATGATGAGACAAGTTCCATATATAAAAATGGATTCCCTTCTTGACGAAAAAGGTGAAATACCCGTATTACCTGGTGAAAAGGTTTCTCTTGTTAAACTGTTTTTTTTCCCATTTTTATACAAGGCAACAATTTTAAAGAAGGCTGTCTAATATTAGTTATGATGGTCTCTTTCCATCCTTATGCTTGTCTGTCACACTTTTAAGATATAAAACTGCAACTATTTTTATATTTAAACAAGGTTAATTAAGTATAATAAAATACACAAAAGCAGTAGACATTGAAACATTTTGTCCAATTTGATAAAAAAATCATGAAATAGTTAAAACAATATGCTATTGCCGCAACATCAATGTCGATTGTCAAAAATTACAACAGGTATAGCCATTAATCATCACAGAAAGGTGCAAATACCGTAAAATAATAGAAATGAACAGCCGAAATATGGAGTTGGATATTTCAATAACAGAAATATGGAGTTGGATATTTCAATAACAGAAATATGGAGTTGGATATTTCAATAACAGAAAATTGTTTTTTTATCATTTGGTTGATTCGTTGCTGGATGTTCATTGGTTTTTACTTTTTACTGCGATTTCTTAGGTCTTCCGCGTTTCCGGTTGAATTTTGGCCATTGACCTTGTCTGTTTTCTATGCATTTAATATAATGATGTTCAGTACAGCGAGGTCTGACAATCTTCACCCATGATATTGAGATGTTCTGATCCTTCTCCTCAGGATCCATGCTTTTCAAATATTCACCAATATCCTGTGCGTCATATCCTGCTAAATGACTGCGTAGTCTTTCTCTAATGCAGTCTTGCGATTGGCCTATGTAGATTACAATGTTTCTTTCTTTGATGGCGAATATACCTTTGGTTTCCGGATCCGGTAGATCAAATATTGAATTTGATTGGTTTATCAGGTACTCACATTTATATTCTTTACAGCCTCTCTTGGGCTGAAAAAATGTTCAAAATAGTAAGACAAGCAGCATCAATTAATAATTAGTTTAAAATGGATCATAGTTTTTAGTGCTAATTGTGTAATTGTTGAAAGTGCTTTGTCGTAAAGTCTCAATTTCCTATTTCATCTAATCATACATGTATGATCAATTTCTACGCCCGTCAGTGACATAGGAATAAGTTATAAATGAACCTCTTTGTTTTGAAACAATTTTCTTTCTTTAAATGAGCCTCAAAATTCTTTTGGAAATATGTTTAATCCTTCACGACTGGAAGTTAGTGTATCGCATCGCACCGGGCATAAGACTGGTTATTTAAACAGGTCGAGAGTCGGCAAAACTAGATTTTCAATTGATTTGCGCCAATTATCATCGAAATATAACATGTAAGCAAAAATGCCCAGGAAACCTCCGAGCAAATGTCCAACAGATAATTTAGGTAAGATTAAAGCCATGTTCTTTTCTCCCTCGGTAACTGTTCGCCCAGTATATATTGACTGTTTCGATAATACACTAAAATAGTCTCAACACAAGTAAAGACATCCATCTAACGTTTAAATTACTATTTTGTATTTTCTTATTTATTTGTAGTAAATATAACATACTATAAAGCACATGGATCGGATTTTATTTGTAAGGATCGAGAACCGACTAGAGAGACATGATTGACGATAAAATTTTATATTCAATAAATATTTAATTAGTTGGATTGACTTTTTGATCATCTCTTGATCCTTACAAATCAATATCCGACTCATGTGCACAGAGTTTCGGTTGCGGTGGATTTTATAAGAATTTTATTAATGTTTTTTTTTTTTTGGCCAAAGGCCATGTGATCTTTTTTCATCACTTGGTGTCCGTCCTCCGTCCACCTACTTACTTTTCATTTTTTAAATCTTTTCCTCACACACCTCTTGGCCAAATTTAACCAAACTTGTTAGGGAGCATATATTTAAAGTCCTTAAGAACTCATTATGTCCCGATCAGACAAAAAACCTGGGCGCCCTGGACGGTCCTTGTTTCTCTGATTGGCTGATACATTAAAAAATTCTTCTTCTATGAAAGCGCCTGGCCAAATGGAACAATATTAAACAGACAGCACCCATGATAGGACTTTTATGAAGTTTCTTCATTTTTTCCTGATTCGACAAAAATATGGTGGCCATTAAAGGGTTCTTTTGATTCTGAATGGCTGATTTATAAGTATATTTTATCCTATGGAACTGCTTGAACAAAATGAATAATTTATGACAGGAAGCAAGTTATGCAAGATTCTTCATAAAGTTATTTATTTCACCTCGAACAGACAAAAACATGACCGCCATGGATGATTTATGTTTCTGATTATGTAAAAAAAATCCTGAAACCGCTTTGCCAGATTGTACTTAATTCACAGAAAAGATCTGTGGGGATCCTTTACAAAGTTAAACAACAATCCCGGCCACTAGTCATTCAATGTTTGTTTCAGATTTGCCTGTCAGGTAAGCAATACAGACTCAGTCTATTGAGTCTCTAGTTTTAATGTATTATTGTTATTAATGATCTTATTATTTATTTATTTTAATTTACATGCACATAGCCATGCCCGTCATGGGCTCATTTTTAGCAAAAGACTATCGTCTTCGTCATAAAACACTTCCGAGTACATAAATTATTTTTTTACCGCCTCGGTGGTGTAATGGTGAGTGTGCTCGCCTCCAGTGCGGAAGGTCGTGCAGAGCTCCAGATAAGCTGCTTTTTGGGGTAATTACCCAATCAAAAGTAACAAAAACCCAATTAATTTAGCTGTTGATGGGTTTTGAAACCCTATTGA
>JARWCS010337925.1:0-11730 GCA_034783895.1 Geukensia demissa | reverse complement strand
TATCTTGTCATATCATGGTGTGTCCAGCACTTTACTGTGTCCAGAACTTTACTGTGTCCAGCACATTACTGTGTCCAACACATTATTGTGTCCAGCAAAATACTCTGTCCACACTTACCCAAAGGATCTTTTGTTCACCTTTCACATTTCAACATGCTGCGCTTGCGAAACACCTCCGTTTACACTAGAGAGGCCCTTTTTTAGGTCTGCATTTTGGTCATCTCTTAGAGAATTTTAGTGAATTTTTTATTGATTATATTTTCCATTTAAAATAATGGTTTGTTCATGTCACTTGGATTTACATTTCATGGTGAAGGAAGTGTTTTTGCAGTTATTACAAAAAGACAAAATGGAAAAATTTCTAGATCTAGAATGTACCTAAGGGTCTTTTAACCAGGGCGGAATACACACTCCTTATGATGAGGTCTAAATCACCCAAATAAATAAGTGCACATGTGGCAGGCTTTTGAATATTTGTTATAGATGTACGTAAGATGTATGTTAGAATTTTTTTTAAGTATGTGAACTGTATCTTTCTCACTAATATTCAATATTCTATCTTTGTATATTATAAAGAGTTTTTCTCTTGTGCTGTGTGGAGGTGCTTTACATTTAAATTTGGCTTTTGAATATTTGTTTTAAACATGTGTGAAATGTAGATTGTATCTTTCTGGCATCTACATGTATACCATATTCTTTCTTTTAAATAAATACAGTAAAAGTCATACAAGAAACTATTTCATTTATCTACAGTAGAACCTTAACAAATGTAAACACACCCCATAGCAAATGCTTCCAAATACTGAGTGCAAGCTCAGGACACTGTTTCTTTTGATGAATCATCATAAATCTAAACACAGGGAATAAGTAAACACAAATAAGTTACCAGTATGTAATGTCAAAAATTCTTACGGCAAAATAAGATGTTTTACAATACTGATTTGTGTAAGGAAGCAATAAGATGTCAGTATCAGTCAGTCTTATATTGGGTCCATTTTAAGCTTAGCTTGCCTAAAAGTCCATGTGAGCTTTTGTCTTAATTTTGCATCCATTGTCTGTCAGTCGACAGTTACAAAACATTTTCTTCTCTGAAACCATTGGGCCAATTTTGATGGATGGTCCTCTTTAATAGTTATTTCTGCTCACCCCAACATCCAACCAAGATGGCTGCTAGGCTAGAAATAGAATAAAAGGGAGAATTTAAGAATCTTCTCTTCTGAAACTGCAAAGCAAATCTTAGCCAAAGTTGACAGAAATGATCTGTGTGGGTCCTTTTCCAAAGTTCTGTCTGATAACTCCAACCTCCAAGTATGTAATATACATTGATAGAAAATCTTATGATTTTTATCAACTAATGCTAAGATTTAGTCTAACTTATGCTTAAAGGTGTGTGATAACAGGCTCCCTAGATCCTTTGGGTTAGAGCTACAGTGGAATACCATTTGTTAAAGCCAATATAATGTAAATGATTTGATCCTTTTGTACTAACTAACATAATATAAAATATTTTTGTTCCATATTTATTATAAAAGTTTTTAAATTACAATGAAGAATATTATAAGCAAAACATGGCTTGCAAGAATTCTGTTTCTGTTGTTTCATTTTGACTAAATTGAACTGCAACTGAAAATCTAGGAACAAGTGTTAAATTATTCTTGCCATATTTACAAATTTCATATTGAAATATATTCATTACAGGTGCATTGGGAAAAGCTCCAGATGCTGTTGAGGACACATTACCAACACCATCTTTAGAAACAGAGGGCGCCACTGCATTGTCAGATGATGAGGGTGAAGATCTTACAAGTCGGTTACAAGCTTTAAAGAGTTAATATTTATCCAGGACTTTCTGTTATTGTGATATTTTATACTTGTTGGAGTTATTTATTATACATTATGTGCAGTCTTTTATGTTCCTTATCATTAGAGAGGTCATTTATCATTTAGGATTTCTTTTCAAGGAATACTTTCTCAAAAGTTTGATATTTGTCTGTAATGTTTTTGTGAATAATGCAAGAAATTTTTCTTTAAAAACTTATTTTTAAAGAACATTGATTACTAAATAAACTTGTCATGTTCAACTTCTATAGCATTGTGGAAATGCCTTTTAATAAATTTAAGTCCTGGATTGACAAATCTTGCTTTTGACTTGTCAAGTGCAAGTGGGTGCGTATGGTATTTGTGTCCGTTTTACTAGATCTTTGTCAGAATAACTTTATGAATCTAGCCCTCAACATGCAAAGTGCTTAATACTGGAAAGAGTCGATGTTTATTTCTTACTGATAAAAAAAATTGTATCAAATTCCAGTCCAGCTAAATGAGGCTCTCAGTTCGGGAAAGATAAAGTGGACGGTAATAGAATTCAATGTGAAAATGATTGAATATATTTCTTATAATACTGCAAAAAAAACCTACAAAAACATGCTAGTGGTCCCACCTGAACTGTGAAATTGACTTATAAACTTAATAAATGCATTGGTAGAACTGGTGTATACTGAGAAGGATATAATAAAATTTCCGAACGCAAAAAAATGACGTGCAAATGGCACTACGCTAAATCTCCCTCATTGAAAAATTTTTTTGAGGGAGATCTCCCTCAAAGGACTTTTCAAAAGTTGACACCTCTGGGATTAAATAACCTTCAAAAAGTGGCACGCCTGAATGAAATTTTAAAAGTAAAAGTAATTCTTCTGATATGATTTGCTTAAGGAGGTCCGCATAAGAAAAATGTGCGCAATTTTTCAAATAACTTTATCTAGATCAAACTTCAGCACTATCGACAAAAACAAAGATGGCCAACCCTCAACGTTAAATCCCTGTAGAGAAATTTAGGGGCAGATAATAGTATGTAAAACGCTTTTGAATAGTGTAAAGCCTGAACTGTTAAACGTGGGATAATTCTTTCGTTTGATTTAAAATAAATACAAACTCAAAGGTTGAAAGGCACATATAATTAAATAAAGCCCGAAAAGCTTGACATAGAGTGTAATTGTAAAAAAGGAAAATTCTCATGAAAGATGAAGTTTATATCAGAAAGCAACCAAATGGCTTGCAATGTGTGCCCCTTGTATAAAAAGCTGAATACAAAATTTTTATTTATCCAGTGGGAGTCAGGATAATTAGTATGGCAAAATCTAGATGGAATAATGGATAGACAAACAGGGTAGTAAGGAGTAAAAATGTTTATTTTGAAAATTAATTTTTTTCAGTGATATAAACTTAATTCATTAATCTGTGTATGCTGTCACTGATGATTTTTGGAAATTCATGTTTCACAATTTTTAGTTTTATCATTTTTTATATAGTCTAAAAATATTTCAGATTTTTATGGAAAGTATAACTGATTAAACTCACTGCATACAGGGTGGCATTTCTTATTTCATTGATAAGAATCAGACATTCTCTCATATCCATATGTAATTCTGAAACCTCTTCCAGTAAATCAGGTAAAGTTAGGGAGTAGATTCTGTCTTCATATGGATCTCTTTCCTTTTCTGAAAACAAACACAGAGATAATGTGTCCCTGGAACATGGATGACCCTGCTATGTTGAATAAGAAGCAGACCTATGTATGTATACAATGTCTGTTTTATGTTCATAAATCATGTGCACAATGTCTGTTTAAAATTGTTAGATATTGTACACAATGTCTGTTTTAGGTTGTTAGATAGTGTATAAAATGTCTGTTTTATGTTCATAAATTATGTACACAATGTCTGTTTAAAGTTGTTAGATAGTGTACACAATGTCTGTTTTTGGTTGATAGATAATGTACACAATATATGTCTGTTTTAGGTTGATAGATCATGTATACAATGTATGTTTTATGTTCATAGATCATGTGCACAATGTCTGTATTATGTTCATAGATCATGTACACAATGTCTGTTTTATGTTCATAGATCATGTACACAATGTCAGTTTTATGTGCATAGATCATTTATATAACACAATGTCTGTTTTAGGTTGATAGATCATGTATACAATGTCTGTTTAAGGTTGAAAGATCATGTATACAATGTCTGTTTTAGGTTGATAGATCATGTATACAATGTCTGTTTTAGGTTGATAGATCATATATACAATGTCTGTTTAAGGTTGATGTCTGTTTTAGGTTCTTAGATCATGTATAAAGTGTTCTCAGATAATGTATTATGTTTTCAATGTCTATGCCTGTCTAAGGTTAAGACACCACCTATTCAGTGACTTGTCAGGGAACATAAATCAAGCATTTAATTTCTGTCCGAGGTTTGGAGATGCTGTATACATTCTCTGTCTAAGGTTTAAATATCATGGATTAATACAGGTAAATGAACCGCAGTGCTCGCTGACAAAATATTGGAACAAAAACGTAACCTGTAATTTTTACCCGTTTGAGTGATGTGTTATACCATTTTATGGAACAAATCAATCAACGACATATCAAAAGAATACTGATATTGAATATCCATATGTCTTAAGAAAGAAGTGATACATTTAATTTATATTTCCAGTGTAGAGTATGAGCTTTTCTCCTGTTTGAACTTTGATATGATCAAATCGGCAAAAGTCCAATAGCTAAGAAAGATATAATCCAGAATATGTTGAATAATTTATTACACTTACTGGAACTTCAAAACAGAACGGATATGCAAAAATCAAACAAGATTTTCTTGTATTAAAATTGATTGTATAAGGATTTAAATAAAATGACGTTTGATTTTGCATTATTACTTCCATTTAACACGATTGTTATTCAGCTGTTATAGGGCGGTTTTTATGTTGTTATGCAGAATGGAATATGTCATTCAAATTATAATCTATATTCAATTTTTCAGTTGCATTTCTGTCCGAACGATAATGCTTTTTTTCAGCCATTGTAACGATATGAACCACAAAACACAATTGTCGGATACTTATTTTGTCCAAGTCTTGTTACAATTTTTTAAGTGTTTCCACTAAAATGCGCATTTGACATAGCTCGACGCACTTCTTGTTCAAGCCATACCTCTTTAAATTGTTTGCATGCTTTATTTCTAGTGATGGGTGAAGCAGTACAAAATGTATCCACATGCTTATGATGTATTGAAATATTGCAATATTTTTTTACTGCTACTCCTTTCTAATACAGACATCGGCCATCTACTACTTTTCATGTACAGACATTAGCCATCTACTCCTTTTCTTATACAGACCTTAGCCATCTACTCCTTTTCTTATACAGACCTTAGCCATCTACTCCTTTTCTTATACAGACATTAGCCATCAATGAACCTTTTCTTATACAGACATTAGCGATCATCTCCTTTTCTTATACAGATATGAGCCATCAAAGAATTCTGGCTTATACAGACAAGCCATCTTCTCCTTTTCTTATACAGACATTACCCATCAATGAACCTTGGTTTATACAGACATTAGCCATCAATGAACCTTGGTTTATACAGACATTAGCCATCTACTCCTTTTCTTATTCAGACATTACCGATCAATGTACCTTGGCATATACAGACATTGGCCATCTACTCCTTTTCTTATACAGACATTAGCCATCAATGAACCTTGACTTATATAGACATTAGCCATCAATGAACCTTGACTTATACAAACATTAGCCATCTACTTCTTTTCTCATACAGACATTAGCCATCAATGAACTTTGACTTATACAAACATTAGCCATCTACTCCTTTCTAATACAGACATTAGCCATTAACTCCTTTTTCTCATACAGACATAAGCCATCTACAGCTTTTCTTATACAAACATTAGCCATCTACTTTTTTTCTTTTACAGACATAAGCCACAAACCCCTTTTCTTATATAGACATTAGCCATCTACTCCTTTTCTTATACAGACATTGGCCATCAATGATGCTTGGCTTATACAGACATTAGCCATCTACTCATTTTCTCATACAGACATTAGCCTTCTACTCCTTTTCTTATACAGACATTAGCCACATTCTCCTTTTCTTATACAGACATTAGCTATCAATGAACCCTGGCTTATACAGACATAAGCAATCTACTCCTTTTCTCATACAGACATTAGCCATCTTCTCCTTTTCTAATACAGACAGTAGCAATCAATGAACCTTAGCATTTACAGCCATTAGCAATCTACTCATTTCTATTACAGACATTAGCCATCTACTCCTTTTCTCATACAGACATGAGCCATCTACTCATTTTCTAATACAGACATTAGCCATCTACTCCTTTTCTCATACAGACATAAGCCATCTACTCCTTCTCTAATACAGACATTAGCCATCTAATCCTTTTCTAATACAGACATTAGCCATCTATTCCTTTTCTTATACAGACATTAGCCATCAATGAACCCTGTCTTATACAGACATTAGCCATCTACTCCTTTTCTAATACAGACATCTTCTCCTTTTCTCATACAGACATTAGTCATCAATGAACATTGGCTTATACGGACATCCGCTGTCTACTCCTTTTCTCATACAGACATTAGCCATCAATGAACCTTGATTTATACAAACATTAGCCATATACTCCTTTCTAATACAGACATTAGCCATTAACTTCTTTTCTCATACAGACAAAAGCCATCTACAGCTTTTCTTATATAGACATAAGCCATCTACTCCTTTCCTTATACAGACATTAGCCATGTTCTCCTTTTCTCATACAGACATTAGCCATCAATGAACCTTGGCTTATACGCAGATTCGCTGTCTACTGCTTTTCTTATACAGACATAAGCCACCATTGAACCCTGGCTTATACAGATATTAACCATCTTCTCCTTTTCTCATACAGACATTAGCCATCGATGAACCCTGGCTTATACAGACATTAGCCATCTTCTTCATTCTCATACAAATATTAGCCATCTACTCCTTTCTAATACAGACATTAGCCATTAACTCATTTTCTCATACAGACATAAGCCATCTACAGCTTTTCTTATATAGACCTTAGCCATCTACTCCTTTTCTTATACAGACATTAGCCGTCTAATCCTTTTCTTATACAGACATTAGCCATCAATGAACTTTGGCTTATACAGACATTAGCCATCAATGAATCCTGGCTTATACAGCCTTTAGCCATCTACTCCTTTTCTTTTACAGACATTGCCATCATGCAATGAACCTTGGTTTTACAGACATAAGCCATCTACTCCTTTTCATATACAGACATTAGCCATCATGCAATGAACCTTGGCTTATACGGACATTAGCCATCTACTCCTTTTATTTTAAAGACATTAGTCATCAATGAACCTTGTCTTATAGAGACATTAGCCATTTACTCCTTGTCTAATACAGACATAAGCCATAAATGAACCTTGACTTATACAGACATTAGCCATCTTCTCCTTTTCTCATACAGACATTAGCCATCAATAACCCTGGCTTATACAGACATTAGCCATCTACTTCATTCTCATACAAACATTAGATATCTACTCATTTCTAATACAGACATAAGCCATTAACTCCTTTTCCCATACAGACATAAGCCATCTATAGCTTTTCTTATATAGACATTAGCCACATACCCCTTTTCTTATACAGACATTAGCCATCAATGAACTTCGGCTTATACAGACATTAGCCATCAATGAACCCTGGCGTATACAGACTTTAGCCATCTACTCCTTTTCTTTTACAGACATTGCCATTATGCAATGATCCTTGGCTTTTACAGACATTAGCCATCTACTCCTTTTCATATACAGACATTAGCCATCAATGAACCCTGGCTTATACAGACATTAGCCATCTACTCCTTGTCTCATAGAGACATAAGCCATCTACTCCTTTCCTTATACAGACATTAGCCATCTTCTCCTTTTCTCATACAGACATTCGCCATCAATGAACATTGGCTTATACGGACATTCGCTGTCTACTCCTTTTCTCATACAGACATTAGCCATCAATGAACCCTGGCTTATACAGACATTAGCCATCTACTTCATTCTCATACAGACATTAGCCATCTGTTCCTTTTCTTATACAGACATTATCCATCAATGAACCTTGGCTTATACAGACATTAGCAATCTACGTCTTTTCTTATACAGACATTAGCCATCAATGAACCCTGGCTTATACAGACATTAGCCATCTACTCCTTTTCTCATACAGACATTAGCCTTCTTCTCCTTTTCTTATACAGACATTAGCCATCTTCTCCTTTTCTCATACAGACATTAGCCATCAATGAACCTTGGCTTATTCGGACATAAGCTGTCTACTCCTTTTCTTATACAGACATTAGCCATCAATGAATCCTGGCTTATACAGACATTAGCCATTTACTCCTTTTCTCATAGAGACATTAGCAATCTACGCCTTTTCTTATACAGACATTGGCCATCAATGATGCTTGGCTTATACAGACATTAGCCATCTACTCATTTTCTCATACAGACATTAGCCTTCTACTCCTTTTCTTATACAGACATTAGCCACATTCTCCTTTTCTTATACAGACATTAGCTATCAATGAACCCTGGCTTATACAGACATAAGCAATCTACTCCTTTTCTCATACAGACATTAGCCATCTTCTCCTTTTCTAATACAGACAGTAGCAATCAATGAACCTTAGCATTTACAGCCATTAGCAATCTACTCATTTCTATTACAGACATTAGCCATCTACTCCTTTTCTCATACAGACATGAGCCATCTACTCATTTTCTAATACAGACATTAGCCATCTACTCCTTTTCTCATACAGACATAAGCCATCTACTCCTTCTCTAATACAGACATTAGCCATCTAATCCTTTTCTAATACAGACATTAGCCATCTATTCCTTTTCTTATACAGACATTAGCCATCAATGAACCCTGTCTTATACAGACATTAGCCATCTACTCCTTTTCTAATACAGACATCTTCTCCTTTTCTCATACAGACATTAGTCATCAATGAACATTGGCTTATACGGACATCCGCTGTCTACTCCTTTTCTCATACAGACATTAGCCATCAATGAACCCTGGGTTATGCAGACATTAGCCATCTACTTCATTCTCATGCAGACATTAGCCATCTACTCAATTTCTTATACAGACATTATCCATCAAAGAACCTTGGCTTATACAGACATTAGCAATTTACGTCTTTTCTTATACAGACATTAGCCATCAATGAACCCTGGCTTATACAGACATTAGCCATCTTCTCCTTTTCTTATACAGACATTAGCCATTATCTCCTTTTCTTTTACAGACATTAACCATTTATGAACCCTGGCTTATACAGACATAAGCCATCTACTCCTTTTCTTATACAGACATTAGCCATCAATGAACCTTAGCTTTTACAGCCATTAGCAATCTACTCCTTTCTAATACAGACATTAGCGGTCTACTTCTTTTCTCATACAAACATTAGCCATCTACTCCTTTTCTTATACAGACATTAGCCATCTACTCCTTTTCTCATACAGACATTAGCCATCTACTCCTTTTATAATACAGACATTAGCCATCTACTCCTTTTATAATACAGACATTAGCCATCTACTCCTTTTCTCATACAGACATACGCCATCTTCTCCTTTTCTAATACAGACATTAGCCGTCTTCTCCTTTTCTAATATAGACATTAGCCATCAATGAACCTTGGCTTATACAGATCTTAGTTATCTACTCCTTTTCTTATACAGACATTAGCCATCTTCTCCTTTTCTTATACATACATTAGCCATCTTCTCCTTTTCTTATACAGACATTAGCCATCAATGAACCCTGGCTTATACAGATATTAGCCATCTTCTCCTTTTCTTATACAGACATTAGCCATATTCTCCTTTTCTTATACATACATTAGTCATCTTCTTCTTTTCTTATACAGACATTAGCCATCAATGAACCCTGGCTTATACAGATATTAGCTATCTTCTCCTTTTCTTATACAGAAATTAGCCATCTTCTCCTTTTCTTATACAGACATTAGCCATCTTTTCCTTTTCTTATACAGATATTAGCCATCTTTTCCTTTTCTTATACAGACATTAGCTATCAATGAACCCTGGCTTTTACAGACAGTCACTATCAATGAACTTTGGCTTATGAATAAAGTCACTATCAGTGACCTTTAGATATTAAGACATTCACTATTAATGAGCCCCTTTTGCAAATACAGATAAGCCAAATCCATGACCATTGTTTAACAGGCAGACATAATAAATAAACATTAGCTTATGAGACATGCCCAATCCATCTATATATACATCAAGGAAGCCGGAAAAAACCAACAAACTTAACTTTTTTAAGTGAGACGTATTGAATACACTCTATTCTCTTTTCATAATAGCTGTGAGATTGAACATTATAAAAATCTATCGTTTATTTCTACAAAAGGGTTACGCTTAGTTATTTTAAAAAGACCCGTTTAAAACAACGTCCGCTAGCCTGAAGTAAATAAACGGATAAGGTCTGACCAACAGTGGGATATACTTGTCAGCCAAACAGCTCTCTTATTAAAGGCAGTTTATTAAAATGCTGAAAAAGTAAAATTTTATACATTTTGGGAATGGGGAAAACAACATATAATTTCTCATGATCATTTAGGAGACTAAAACTAAGTTTATCATCCGCTTACATACTTATATAGGTATAGTAGTCGGTCCAAGTTGTCCTGCTCAAGTTTGTTCCAGTGATTTTGAATCTAAACAAGCCTTTTCCAAACAGTACCTGTTATTAACATCAGACTTTGAGAAAAGCGGTTTAATACAAGGTGAAAATCAAATTCGTTTAATTTATGTTTTAAATCAGTTAGCCAGGGGGTGGTTAGGATCCAGAATACATGCTTAACTTAAACGCATGTTAGCGCCTGTCCTTAGTAAGGGACTTTCGGTCATGATCAGTGATGTTGTCTTTTACTCTTTGAGATTGCTGTAGTTTGTGTCCGTTCATTTCTCGCCAGGTATGGTTTAAGGGGCCTTTCAGAGCTACGTAATGTTGTTCCCACACATAGGAGATTTGGTTGTGACTTTTGAAGGTTTCTAATTCCATGTTCTTGTATTAACTCGTCGGATTTGGTTTACTACGCCATACTTGTTCTTTTTAAATTATTAACAAAATATTTTTATTTGTATCATTTTAGCGTCCTCGTTCTGGTCTTACGATATATTCCAAAATGGTCGATAACTTTAAAAAAAAATTTCTTTAGAATGTCCAGCTCCAGAATCATCAGGAAACGCTAACTACCACTTGCAGGATTACATTACGGGGATACGGTGACTTATATGTGTAATGCTAGTTACCTTCATCTTGGAGGGGACTTATTTAGGTAGGGATCGTCTTTGGAGTGGAAACCCTCCTGCATGTGTTGGTAAGATATAAAACTTGATCTTTGTTAATGATTCTGTAAAAAATAAATTTTATCATGTTATCCTACTGATGCGACCTCTTCTAATCTCTCGCCATGTAAAGCAATAATGAGAACTCGTCTAAGTAAACTTAGAACAGAGAAGTCTTAAGCTGTCACAGAAGAGACGCAGAGTGGTCATAGAGCTGTCATTCTGTCTAGATTATATTCTAGATCAGTCGGAATTCTATTCTAGAGCGGTTGTAGAGAAGTTCTGGAGCAGTCCGCAGTCCGCAGAACTGAGCGGTCATTATCCCCGCGCTAGCGAAAGCGCGGGGATAATGTTTTACTGTTGGTCGTACGTACGTACGTACGTACGTACGTCTGTTGCCGTTAATGTCCAGGATAATCTCAGGAACCATCCAACGTAGGAAGATG
>JARWCS010337915.1:0-11731 GCA_034783895.1 Geukensia demissa | reverse complement strand
TTGAAAATAATTTTAGGTCGTCCGAAGTCAACTTGGGTCGTCATTGACGATCGGACGACCGGGAGTTTCGAACACTGATGACTATATATTTTTATGAGCTTTATCATTCAATTTGGGTTATCTCCCATTGTACTCTCCTCAGCTACACTAATCATGATATTGTGTCTCTATGTTCTTTTGTTGTTAATACCAATCAGTTACAATCAGTTTGAAAGGTGTGTGCGAATTGAGTGTGTATGTGTGTATGATGGTTTTTTTTTCTTTGTTTATTATATGATTATATGCCCACTAGGGCCATTTGATTAGGCTTTAATAAAATTTGAATTCGAATTTGAATTATAAAACTAAATTGAGAACATCCTCACAAAAACTAAAAATAGAAACTGGGCTTTACATATATAAATCCCCAGACATAACATGTTGGAATAATATAATAGAGGATGATGCTCATTTCCTTATTGAATGTAAAAAAAAATGATAGAAATGAACTTTTAATTTGATTATTGATAAAGTTCCAAACTTTTGCACTTTAGAAAAAAGACAAACTTTTATGGATCCTTAATTGTGAAGACAATAATATCATCAATTCTGTGGGTTTATCTATTTATCATAATATGTGAATATGCTGTATTTTATTGGCAAAGCAAGCAATTGTCCTTTTGTGTATTGTGTTGTCATGTATTTCTATCAATCATGATTCTTGTTCTTGTACATGTTATATGCTCATTTGCCCACTGTGGGCCCCTAATTGGAAATAAAAATTCTTATTCTTATTCTTATTCTTAAGTAACAAAAAACAATGTCCCAAAATATAAAAAGAGTTGGTTTACTAGAACAAAATTTATCATGTGGAAGTCTACAGACACCAACACCAACAAAAATGGGCCATACCAAAAAACTACAGCTATTTTTTTGCAGTGATATAAACAGTATACACTTTGAAATCTCAATATGAATTTGAAATGCGTTAGAATTATCATGATAATATTTAATTTGTAAATGAGTATCGTTTTTTAACGAATGCAAACGTGACATCTTCAAATTTTATTTTATATTTTATTGCTATGACAGAATTACAACATGCTGCAAGGAAGATAATGAAGGCTTAATAAATAATAAATAAGTCTATGATTTTATGCAACATAAAAAGTATAGACAGACAATGTATAAGGTCAATGTCCACAAAATAAACCTGACGTCTTTATTTTTTTTTTCAAAATATTGTCATTATATAATTGTATTGTACTTATACTGTAGCAAAAGAACATTTTTGCTACCATTGTTTGTATAGGTTTATTTAGCCTTATGGTTTCTGAGCTGAAGATATTTTTTATATTTAAAATAGAAAAAGGGGGATATTGAGTAAATATTCATGACGCAAAAATCTCATATGTACAAGTAAATTCCAAGCAAAGGAACAGCGCTTTGATTGCTGTTCTTCATCTCAAAATCATAGTGAGGCCTTCAACACAGAGTAAAAACTCTCACCTTGCTGCAAGTTCAAGATGGCCCTTAGCACCAGTTTGAGCGGAATTCTTTGCTAAATGTCGACAACACCACATCTGTGCATTGAAGAACACAAATGTGGGGTAAGGTCAACAAATTACAGATATACACAGGCAAAGAAATCTAACAAAACTGTCACAAGTTGCCCGACAGTCATATAATATGCTAACTTTGTAAAGCCTAAGAGGCCATTTCAATGATGCTATAATCCCATTTGGGATTCAATTCTGGTGATGCCATATGGACTAAAAATCAATTCACTGCTTCTTTCATAAATGAAGACATTTTCAGGAACAGGAACAAACATTTGAAAGATACAGCTTTCTTCTGTAAAATTTCCTGATTGTTATTTTACATTTGTCCTGTCAGCAGTCATAACTTTATAAACTGTATATTTCAATTGGCAAATGAATGCAACTAGAAATCCATAGTTTTCTGTAATCTGACAGCCCATTTTTGGCTCCAGGTGTGTCTAACGAAGGTAAATCCAGTAAAGCATTTTACATTTAGTTAAATTTGGCTTTGAATATTTGCTATAAACATGGATTGTGTCTTTCTGGCATATCTTGTAAAAAGTATCAAAAATATCACTTAGTAACTATAGTCATACTCAACAGATAGCTGCTGAAGTGATTTTCTCTCCCAAAAAGGATGGAAGTTGCTGAATAGCCACTAGATTGATTGATTGATTGAATGGTCCTTAATGTCCATGGCAAATATTTCATGCATATTCAGGACGCAAGCATATTAATGACGAGTGATGATGATTGAAGCCTGCTTTGTACTAGACCCACCTGCTGAGCCAAATTTTTACTTGCTAGCTCATGAAAGCAATTGTGTGATTTCAGTGCAGTCTATGACATTTCCCCCCTTTCGTTTCATTTTATCCTAACAAGGACATGTTGCAATTTCACTGAGAATTTCTGGATGCTTCAGGTGGTACCGGTATTACAACAAAGCAACTATTCCCCTGTTTAACAAACTGACAACTCTTTGTTTTAAGACAAGCAGAGCTTCCTTAAACATAAATGATCATTACCAGAAGAACCCCCTTACATACACACCTAATTTGGAATATTCATATCATGGCAAGGTCTTTCAGTGATCCCATGACATTCTTTGATGCATCTTTTAAAAGCATGAATGAACTTAGTCTAACAACCATTTCCGTCTTATCCCTGATGACGTAATTGACCTTCAGCATGCTGATTACATGTACAATGTACATGTTAGGGAGTTCTTGTACATACCATATATTTGTTTATCCATCCGTACAGTGTACATGTTTAACTTTGGTTATTTTGTAAGTCAGAAACCAAAGCTAGATTGGAAGTTAAATAATGGAGATACATTTTTGTCAACATAAAGACCAACCAGAAAGGCATAAATTATTGTCCTTCATTCATTCATTTCAGGAAATTTTTTGTCCAAAAAATGTGCTACAGAATAATCTTGCATTACTGAAGATTGATTGATTAATTGTTGTTTAACGTCCACCATTTTAATCTTTTTAAGAACATCCTAATTGGTCAAGAAATCCCATGCTTACAGTGATTGCAGAAGGTCATAGGTTCAATCCAAAATGGTATTAAACCAAAAACATTAAAATAAGTAATAGATGCTCCTCAGCTAAGTATGTAGCATTAGGAGGAAAAACAGACTTGTAGACGCAGAGCATACAATACATGTTCATTGCCGGAAATATCATATTTATTTGAATGAGCTGTAAAAACTGGTAACATGTCACGAGGCTATGCCAAGCTTTTTTACCAGTTCCGCAGCGAGCAAAAATGAATTTGATATTTTCCAGTTATGAATATATATTGTTTTTATCCTGCAGTTCTTAAAAGGTAAATAAATCGACCATTTTCTTTCTAAAAATTGTTGAACTTACATTTCTAAAGAACACAGAGGTATTTGAAGACACCAGTCAGCTGGTTTCCGAATTTTATATTCTGGTTCGCTCATAATGCATTAGGGTAACAGGAGACAAAATTATGCTACTATAGGAATATCACTTTGCTTTATTTGTACACTCATATTTGTATGATAAAACGCTTAATTGCAGGATAAAATACAGGATAATCCTCTCTTTATAAATATGCATAAAATACTCTGTATTTGCCACTAAGGCAGGCCCACTATACTCAATGTCAGAGTTTGATGGAACCAGTAAAATGGGTTGGAAACAAAAATTGTTTTTTATATATCTATAAAATTGTGTTTAGAAGAATGAAAATTGAATGGTGCAATTTTTTTTTAACAATAACATGGTGTTTAAAACTGGGACAACCTTATAATTCTGCATGGGGATTTTACATTGTTATTGGACATTTGTTGACTGGAAGTTCCATTTTGCACAAGCTGGCGCGGACTCAGAAATTGATGAATTAATTAATATTTAAGAAATTTAACTCTGATAAATTAACCTGGAAAAACGCTTTTTTGCATAGCTGAAGTTCCATTCTTCAAAGATAAAACCAGACTTAACCAGCGTAAAGAAAATGTACAAATTTTAAAATATTTGTAACTAGTTCAAACCCAGCCAAACCTAGCACTCCTGCAAAAAACCGAAGATGGCCAGCCTTTGATGTTTAATCTCCGTACATAAATTCAGGGGCAGATAACAGTGTGTTGAACACAATGACAAGCTGTGAATTCTGGAAAAATTCATTCTTTTTCGCATTTAACAAAATTAAGCTCAAAAATTGAATTCCACAAAACTCTACATACAATGTAGAATATAGATGTTGAGTAACAATCATTTTTATACAGCTGTGGTCATGTACACCTAAGGAACTGCTGAAATAAGTTATAATCTTTAGAAAAACCTTGACGTTAGGTCAATCCAACATATTTTGTCTGATATCCAGAGAAAATCAATTCATTTATCTTTTGTCAACAAAGTTATTTCTATTTGGGGAATTTCAATGGTTGTTTTTCAGATCAACGCACTGAATGACTAGAAGTGAAAATTTCCGTCAAACTATGTCAACACAGCTACACCTAAAAGCAAACTAAGATAGTCTGATGGTAATTTGGAACTTTCAGTACTGCTGGCCTGATATATGCATGTACTTGTATATTTGTACCATGATGGTCAGGCAAAAAGTAATCAAAATATTATTTTCTTACACTTTTGATTTTTCCACACAAAAAAACAATTGCTAGGATCAACCCCAAAAAACATGAATCTAAGATTTTTTTGTTTTGTAATGTTTTCCTTTTATTTTAACTCAAGTAATCCAGAAAAACGATTATTGCAGTAACTGTTGATTACCTTACAGGATGACAGCTATGGTCAACTTGCATTAAAACTTTAAAAGTACAGTTGAACTTAAGCATCTTGACCTTGACCTAGGTTTGAACAGTTTGAAAATAAGAAAGTGTAAAAACATTTTGAATAATCCTTAGTTTTAGAGCATATTTGAGTTTCAGCTAACACTCCAACTCACTTGACTGTTATGCTAAAAAAAAACTACAACTCATATCACAGTTTGCACTACCTTCTAAATATTTCGTGGTCATAATGGGTAGAAAATTGTTGTATTCTGCACATTACTAAACATTTCTTGCCAATGTTTCTGTGATAAAATTGGTGTTGAAAAATTAAAGTCAATACATTTATACCGTGAGGTAGTTATTTTAGGATATGTATTAAATAGAGAATTAAGGCAAATTATCAGATGATGGTTAGCAAAACTGAGATGTTATCTCAAGTTATCTGCCCCTGAATCTCAATCCATTCCACCTCATCACTCTTGCTTGTAAAATTGGTTTTTGTCAAAGAAAAAAATGCATATAAGGGTACTTTTTACCTGATCTTGCTGATCTGGAACATAAATTAAACCTTTTGAAATCACCACCACCCTACACTAGTATTGGTAACATTCTCTTATAAGAAGCAATGACAATTTGGACTGCATCAAAAAACTTATTTGATAAAAATTATAATTTAAAAAAAAAATAATTTCCAGTCTTGGTATCTGTAACTTTTGACTGATTCCCAACTTGAACTGACTTGCCAAAAATACACACTAATAATGAGTATCTATTGTTACTGTAATCTGAAAAACGTTTTTGGCATTACGTGTGTTTGTTTTTGGTACACTGCATTGTTTTTCAAGAAACAGTATAAATTTCCTATACATTCAAAGTATATAAATGTACAAAAACACAACCATCCACTTCATAGCTACTTTTCAAATTGTAATGCAAGCGATATGATGTTCTTTTGGATGGTGTACCGACATAGATGGTAAATTTTTGGTTTTCTTGTTCCTGCCCAGAAATCCTTAATATGTCCGTCTTCTGCAGCTTATGGAAAGGGCATGGTGATTCCTTGTCCCTTAAACTCATTACATTTACATACTTAATTAGGTCAAAACATTGCAGTCATGACATACATACATGTACATGTATATATTTCTCAGTTTAGATCTTTTATTCATTACATATATACAAATGTACATAAAAATAAATATATATATATATATTTCTTCAGTTTGAGATTGGTACAAGCATGTGTAATTCATTTTTTTTAATTATTAATTTTAATCTTTGACCGGGACAGAGTAAATGTTGTAAAAATCAACCACTGCTTTTTCAATGAAAATTGAGTTAAAAATTCATGTATTTTGTAATAATTTGTCATCAATGAAAATCCAACATTTTGATAAGTGCCTAGTGGGAGTATGCCTTCTCAGCAATTACCATGATACTACTTGTACATATTCTTAGTCAGCCACTTAGTCATTTAAGTATAAAGCACAAGTCACAGTGATTTTATTCTGTTTGGATGTTTGCCTCCTTTCTAAGCTCTTCATGTACATGTACATGTATCTATCCTACTACAAGGTTACCTATATCTATGTTTCTGAAAACTACAAGATAATCCAGATCTTAACCTTAACCAGTGTAGATGTCACATGCACAATCACATGTGTTTATTGTAAACACGAACAGAAAATGATGTGAATTGTCTTCTTAGACTTCTATCAACATTTATTGGTAAACAACATGTAGCTTTCAGAAAAGACACTGGGTTCACAAAACTTGTCAGCTTATGGGGTTTTTGTATCTACCTTTCATTTCAGAGGCATAAATATGGTCCTGAGGCTCACAGGAGCCTGTATTGCTCACCAGACTGAGACTTCTCACTGGTCCTTGCCAGCAATGAATGTGAACAATTTTTTTGGAAATTGTCCAAATTGGCTCAAAAGTTTCATACAAGAAGATTCAAAGGTCAATTCCCATTAGACATTTTTTACAAGTTTGGCTGAGACAGGGATGTAAAACATAATTTTGGAAGAACATTCGCAAAAAGTTTGACGTAGGGTACTATGCTAAACTAAGTTCAAATGTGGAAGCCGTTTTGGTTAGTGGTTGGGAATGCCAGACATAATTTTAGTAGAACACCATTTCTAACCATTGAACAACACCCCCTTTCTGTTTTTAGTGAAGCAGACATTTGTCAGGGGAATGCTGGACATAAATTGGGTAGACCACTAAAGGAATATATGCATTTAACCAAAATGTTCTTGCAACTGGCAGACTAGTTTCTGACAAGAAGATTTTTGAGTAAATTTATCATGGCTAGGTCTAACTTTTAAACTAAGTTTGACAGTGGTGGCGATCTTGATTAGGATCTGGGAATCCTGGATACTCAACACAATTTTGGAAGATTTGGTTGATATTGGCTCAGAATTAAAGCTTAGGTCACCAAACCAAGTCTTAAATACATATAAATACATCTAATGGAAAATCAGATAAGCAGCTAATAGAATGAAAACTCTAAAAAAAAGTTCTGCCACTCGCAGTAATATCAAAAGTCTGTTTATGTTTTCACAGGAAGTTTAAAGTTAAGAGATTTCCATGGATGTTGGTCTGATGAACAAATCTGGTAAAAATTTATTGGTAAACAACTCATTCAAATTGGACCAATGATATTGATTTAAAGTTACAAGGGTACATTCTGTGTTGAACATTCAAACATTCTAAATATAATCATAATCGATGTTAATTGCTCCACCATACAACTTCTTTTCATTAAACCTGGGGGATTGAAACTTAATCAGACCTCTTTAGAAAATGAGTAAAAATTAAGGTTGTGAATGTGTACATGTATGTATTTGGCTTATCTGTGTTCATTGCGTCAAATGCATGTACCCTTTAGAATCTTTCTACAGACAAAATAGAGTCTGTATAAATAAAGTTGTATAGAAAATGGACTCAATGTGAAAATATGTTGCAAATTTTACAAAATCACTCATCTTTGAAAATGAGGTCAAGGACATATGACATATGGCAGACTGACCTGTAAACCTACATGTTTGTATGAATTTGCACAATAATGATGATTTATCATGTGACTACAGAAAAATGACAATATCACAACAACTTAACACAAGTCAATGGACCATGAAAAAGAGGTCAAGGTCAAATGGCCTATAGCAGACTAGCATGTACCCACAAAGATCCAATTATAGACAACATATGGTGGGTCTAAGTATTACAGTTGTTGAGAAATGAACTAAGATGTGAGAAATATTCAAAATTGCTCATCCATGAAAATAAGGTAAAGGACCTAAACATTTGTCAGACTGACACATATTCCTAATAATGTATAAGCATACCCAATATTGTTTATCGTTTGTGTACATGTAAAGTTACTGAAAAAATGGATCAAGAAGTATGCATGAAAACTTGACTACTGTCGGCGCAGTTCACTTCAGAAATTGGCTTTTTTTAACATGGTGAGTGAGAAAATTCCTGCACATCTTGTTGGACAGTTCACATCCAGTGGCAAATATTTCATGCCTATTCAGGACGGAAACAAGTTAACAAACAATAAAACAATATGTTGACTGTGAGCAAGGGACCGGTGAGGAGGGACATTTAGACTGCCACTGGAATAATTGCGGGTTAGATAGGGGCGGAAAATTTAGCCTTGTAACTGGCCGCCTACTTACCACTCAAAATGAGCTGTTAAAAGGGGTCTTTATCGTGCTTAGGACGTGGCGTTTCCTAAACACGAGGCGTCTTTAACGTCTACCTATTGACGGATTGTGAATTTATACATCCCACACAACCAGGGACGCCCCTTTTAGAGGACAAGTGCATCCAGGGCGGAGATACCTAGTGCCTATTCTTTCCCAGCACAACCTTTTCGAAGCGGAGTTCGAGTCGAGTATTTATACATCCCGCTCGAACTAACAGACGCCCCCTTAGCAAGGGCTCTACCTGCTGGCAGAGAAACCAAACGGCCTATTTCTATACCCCGGTCGCCCTCGGGGTGGGAGTGAAGATATTAAAAGCATCTATTCAAAACTATTTCCAGTAATTTTTGAAGCCACAAGTGAGATAAAAATTAATTCTTATATTTTAAGTCTGACCACAAAATTTCTGTACGAATGGTAGGCTACTCTCTCTATGAGCCTGTAATTCCCTGTTTTCATATATTTGGCCCTAAGCGTACCTGATGAGTTATTCCAGAAATTAAAAGCGCTTCGTAGTGTACGCAGTGTAATTAAGGCATTTTCATTCGTTGTTTTTCCATTTTGTCTACAATCTGTTAGATAAAAGCACAAAATATACCTTTTCCTATAGGTTATTAAAATGACGAGCATACCACAGTACTTTCCTCAAGGGCGAAATAACAGTGACTTTAGGACTACATGTATAAAAAGACATAATAATATGCCATAAGACCTTTTTCGTCTACTTATTGTTGGTCCGAGTGGATCTGGCAAGACTTTTTTATGTATGCATCTTTTATTCAAACCCCTATTATATTACGACAAGATCATTCTTTACGCTAAAAATTTGGAGCAACACCATAACAAGGAACTAACTATTAGAGTCAGATTTGAAAAAAATAGAAAACACTATAGAAGTTGATTTATTCAATTTTCTAATCAGGGGGTCGTATATAATGATATTCTATCGATAACTCTGGACAAAAGATTGTGATTTTCGATGATTATATTTGTACGCAACAAGACCAGTCTTCGATATCTAAATATTTCATAGGCAGAAGACATAAGAAATTAAATATGATTAATCTAATGTAAAAATATGAAATTTATGTGGCATGATTGTCCATGAGACAGCAACCCACCAAATGGCAGTAGAATTTAAACTTCTACAGGTCCCATTATTGCCTTCAACAATGAACCAGAGTCAATACCATAACGGAAGCTGTAAATGGCCCCGAAATACAAAATGTGAAACTATACATAAAACACGACAATCGACCTAATCTATTGCAAAAATGCTGAGCATATAACAATAAATGACCAACTAAACAACGACAACCACTGGAACACTTAAGTCAGTCTTACTATCGTATACCAAGAAATTGGAGACTAAATAGTATTTACTACAATGTATATTGTATATGATTTTCCGAGTAAAACGAACATGATTTTATTTCTTCTGAGTTTCAAGAACAACTAGAAAAACTTGCTCTCGCCACAAAAGACCCGGTTTTTTTTTGTAAATCTCTTAGAAAAACAAATGTTTTAAATATTTTGACCAAGAAATATCTTAGTCTATTAAATCACGTTTTTAAAAACCAATTACCTGATAGTATTTACTCTATTGACAGAGTGGACATTTGAAAAAAAACATTGGGTTTTTTCGACATGTTTCTTGTTACTCTTATAATCAGGTATAAGCTAAAAATATAGGGTGTTATTTCTACCTATATTTATACAAATAAAAATATTAATATATATTAATAAAACACTAATATATGTTTTAGTTAAGGTGTACAGAATCATGAGAAAAAATCCAATTGTACTTTCGTATACAAATATCCGAAAAAATTATATATTATTCAAAATAGGATTCAAGAAAAACGAGAAATGGTAAATAGACACATGGTGATTGGGGGCGTGTGTTCGAAGGGAATTGATTAAATGAATAAGGTCGGTGAATGAGGATTGCCTCGCTTGCCAAGATCTCTGTATCCAATAAAATCTGACTTTGGCATTTTTTTTCATCAACAGTCAATTCCTGGTCTTATTTTCCACATACATGACATAGATATTATTTTAACAATTTGTTATCGGATAGGTGCACCAATAAGTTCGTTTCCTCAAAAGTTTCGCAATTTACAAGATTTCTTTAATTGAATTTTTGGCGTTCACAAAAGTTATTGAAAATGGATTTATGTTCAAAATACACCGAATACTTGGATATAATGATCAGGAAACTTATTTGAACGACTGTAAATATCTATTTGTCTCAATCAGTGCATATATTGAGCTTCTGTATTTTATTTTCCATTTGCTATGGGTTTTGGGGGCTTAGTGATAGGACCTCGCGGCGGCAGCTTGATAGTAAAAACAGGAAATTGTAAACAGCAAAAATAAAAAATATATAAAATAACAGAAACAGTAAATATCGCCGCCCGAGGTACTATGTTATAGGACTACCATGACCTCCAGCACTCGAGGCCAGCATGCTAACCACTACACAACCGAGGCAGTTTCAACCTAAATTAAGGTGAGGGGGGCTACAGTTTAATATGAGGAATATGGTAGTAAATGTTTTTCACGGCAGTTTTCTAATAGAACACACCAGTTAAACAGTATTGTGTCCATGCTCTTCACTGCATCACCATCAGTATACAACCTTAATGAATTAACCATATACATACAAACATTCTACTTATAAGCAATGAATGTTAATCAAAAATTCAATATACTTACTAGTCCAATCTCGTTTTGTGGAGGGACGATTCGAACCATCAAATACTGCTGCTACATGTGATGTCAAAACAAGACAGACCATACACACACATAATGTTTTAGCCATCGAATTACTCATAATGTCATTAAAAATTAAATTAATATCTAAATGGTATCACAGAAGTTATAAATTCGCTTAAAATCTTACTATAAAAGTTTAGCTTTTCACAATCGTCATTTTATCAATGAACTTGGATGAATGATTTCACACATGGCGATGACGAATGAAGAACCAAAATCCAAAGCGCAAAAGTTTGGTGTGCACAAATACATATAACATTTATGGGATTTTGATGATAAAGTGTAACATTTTTATAAATTCTCGTTTCAGTCGGGCACAATACATAGTTAATCGAAATAACTATCCATACACTAGGCCTTGAACTTTTGAGTTGTTTGTTGAAAGCCTTTGCAAAACAAGCCCGGAAATGTCCATCATTTTAAGATATACATAGACTGCACTCATCTGA
>JARWCS010337904.1:0-11731 GCA_034783895.1 Geukensia demissa | reverse complement strand
TTAAACAGCAATCAATCAATCAATCTTATTCGGAACACCCTTCCTTGTAGAGGGAAAAGTTTTGTAATGGCACTACTTTTTACAAACTATTTAAAGTGGGGATCAATTCTAAAATATTCTCAATAGAGAGAACTATTAAAATTGGTATGCATTAAGTGATGAGTGTCGGCAGCCCTCATTTAACCATCTGTTTCAATCTTGCGTTGTGTAGTCTACAGCAAAAATTTAATGTCTAATGTTTAATGGTTTCTCTGACTTTATTCTTTTAAAATTTAAGAATGTCCAGCACTTGATTTCCTAGCATGCCCCAATGTGGGCATATTGAAGAAAGCTATTTTATTGCTTGCTGTTATAGAAACACATTTATATTTACCAAACCATTCACTTATTTTCTGGTCAAACATGTGGATCACAGCTTCACCTTATTCGAATACAATTTTTGTATCAGTTGAGATTCTTGTTTTTTTACAGAATTTGATGGTTCATCCCAATATCTTATTAATAATTATTATTTTTTGGTATCAGTTAGTTTTTTCCAGAAAAGATGTCAGTTTGGTCTTGCAGAATATATCAGAGTTCTACCCTATACCTGCACCTGAGTTATTTTTCTGTTTCATGTATCAGGATATAACAAATTTAATATGAGGCAGGTGCTACCTGAAAGCACTCCCGAAGTACATGACTGAAGAAAATATGAAAAGATTGACATGCTTAATGGCAGAAATCTATAGCTTTCTAAGTGAATCTGGACGTTTAGGAATGCGATAGAAACTTTTAGGATCATTCTTGTCAAATCGGTTTGTACAACCGATAACAACACATGAGACAACCATCTCTAATAAGCATAAAAACACGACTGACGATTAAATACTGGTCCGCCATTTTTAAACAAGGTCTTGCAAACCAATGATTCACATAACCATTTGATTACGTCACAGCGAACTTTCCTATTATGTCCTACATGTAGGTTTTTTTACTTCAATGCTTTCCTGGTATTTATTTGATATTTATTTCAATATAAATTGGTTACATGATATTGTTTATTTTTTAAAATTTTTATTTAGGTTTTTTTTTGCATTATTCAGTTGCGTTGATCTTTGTTTTCATTGTGATATTGTGATATGATATTTCAGCGGGTTCCCCAGAAATCGGGTATCTGCCATGTTGTTGAAAGTTTTTAATTGCCATCTCCCTTTACTACCTTTTACATTCCTACCATTAAAGCTCCCTTCGGGAGCGTAATATAGTACCTGCACCTGAGTTATTTTTCTATTTCATGTATCAGAATATAACAAATTTAATATTTAGATGATTTGTGATACTGATACATGTAAAATTGGCTTGTTATGAGTACTGTTAAACAGGTCAGATATCTCTTAGTTAACCTACTAAAATTGATCACATCAATTCATCGTTTTTGTTTTTATTGGCTTGTGATGTTATGTTTAAAATATTGAAGAAGTGTCAAAACATGGGCTTACTCAATTCGTTTAATTGATTGACATGCCTTTATTAATCTATTTAAGGCCAAAGAAAAAGAGAATTGTTGTTTTTCCCTGGCCCAACTGGATCACTTTCAACATGCTAGATAATTTCTTTTTTTTATCAATGTAAAAAAAAAATTAGAAAACCCAACAGAAAACATGATCATGATCACCACTCTTTTTTTTCCAAAGGAACACAGTCAAATTTTATCCCATGTTAGGGGAAACAAACAATTATGTTTTCTTTGGCATTATCAGTAATTTGATATAAGCTATTGTTCAATCACCTTGCTTGACCACTTTCTGTACATCAGAGCTGTCGAAAATCATCGGACCTGACTGACAGTATATGACTAGGTCCGATAAATATTGCTTCTTTTCCAGACCCATTGTCCACCAAGCTATTTAGTTCATATTTCCGACAAAAAGCTTCAATACGATCGACAAAGCATGTAGTGTTATCGGACATTGTCATGCTTTGTCAATATACTGTAAAATATACTGGTATAAATTGTTAGTATCAAGCAGTTTAAGTATCTTCATTGAAATATAAGCTTAAATATCAAAGAATTTGAAGAAAATAACGACAAATTTACAACCCGGAAGTGATAGTGCGGTAAAAATATCTTTATGGGTTCGGTACGAAACACCAAACCCGTGTTTGAATTTATCTCGCCTTTTAACTTTCAAGCCAAGAGAAACTTTAAATAAAATATTTTTGATTTAATTTAAGAAAGGTTAACAATAATCAGCTACATAATTATGCTTATTTACAACCAAGAGTTCAACTGTTGCATATTAATGGCATTGACCTCAATGTAACTCTTGATTAGGCCACACAAAAAATATCTCTGTTTCCGGTTACCCAACCCTCCCTATTTTTTGGTCCAAATATCCAGACCCTAAACATTTTTAAAATTAAAAAAAAAAACTCTCTCACCGACCCTCATATTTTTGTTCAGGTAAATATTAACTGCTCATCCAAAATGTTCAGCTACAACAGAAATATGATTGCCACTCTTTTTTTTAAAGGAACCTGAAGTTAAGTCTGTTTTTGTCTTGTGTATTGTAATGGACAAGCAGCGAAAGTATCAAAAGGTTTTCAACCTGGTGATTGAAATATGTGTAGTTATTCTTTAACCAAATTTTAAAGCCTAATGAATTTGCTTGTTTATCAATAATAATAATTGTAAGTTACAAGTGTAACTTTTAGATTCACCACTACACTACTTCAAATATAAAGACAATTCTGTCATATTGATCCTTTGTTTTAGTGAATATCTTTGGTTACCATGGTTACCTGTCATGGTTTTTTCTCACCTAAGTGAACAGCCTCTAATGACAATTTATTATTGTTGATTATGAAAGCTTTCTACCATAAAAAGATAAAATCTACCATTTAATAATAGAGTTTTTATGGGGTAAAAGTTGACAGATTTGGAGATATTCAGGCTTTTATGACCTTTCCTTTACTCACTGGAAATATTTACTAAATGTTACAATATATCTCATGTCTATGGATCTAACATGAAAAATGAAATACATGTATGAACTAGAATTGGTAACTGGGAAGTGAAAACAATTGCATGCAAACAATGTTTTCTAAGGAACAAAAAAAGGAAAATAAAATAATTAGGAAGGGCTATACATTGTTGATGTGAAGGGCATTGGCAGGTTAACTTGATTTGGCATAATAATGTAACTATTCTATCTTTAATAAGTAGTTATAATAAAAAATACATTTTTGCAGTGAACTTACCAAGCTGAGTGATGAAAGTTTGGCCAAACCACCAGATGAAGTGTTTGACATTATCTGTAAAATTGGTCGAGGGTAAGTTTTTTATCACTTACTGCATGCACATCCAGACATTAGATCTACGGTAGGATGATTTCAATACTCCATCTTTGAGAGGTTTCATACGGAGACAGTACGGGTTTCTCTCAGTGGTCTAAACTGATGTATAGTACTGTCTGCGAAACCAAAGTCCAGTATCAATTTATGATATGTTCATACAGTTGTCAGGGATGTTATTCTTAGGAGGGTCTAATCCTGTCCGCCTTTCTTTTTTTTTTTTTTTATAATTTATTTTATATACTTCCACCATGGAATTTCTTGTAAATTCCTCAAGTCGTGGAATGTCCCAATCACATCCATAAGTTGTGTTAAAGATAGTACTGCCAAGGAATTGGTTTATACCACCTGACGTTATACTTACATATATGAAACCATTGATCTTACCATGCCTGACAATTCTCTGCTAGAAGTAGACTGAAATTCATCTGTTGCCATAGATTTTAAGCCCTCCGCCCTCCTTGTTGGAGAATTCAAGTATTTCCAATATGGAAACTTTGGTATCACCAGGGTTAGATGATATCATTTTTGTTTTGTGTAAGGATGTTTGCTTTTCAAAGGTGAAGGTCTGGTAACACCCATTTTTATGCCCCTGCCTGTAGGCAACCAGGCATTAAGTTTTACCCCGGTACATACTGTATGTCCAATTTCATCAAAGATGATTTCTCAACTTGTGTGTTAATATCTACAATGCTTATGATAGTAAATCAGATTGAAAAATGAAAAGTTCTACATGGTATTGTATATTTTTTGTACCATAATTTAAATGTAAATTTATTAATTGCAGGTCCTATGGAAGTGTATACAAAGCCTTACATAAAGAATCAGGTCAGGTCCTGGCCATTAAACAAGTTCCAGTCGACACTGATTTACAGGAAATTATCAAAGAAATATCCATAATGCAACAGTGTGATAGCCAGTATATTGTCAAATATTATGGCAGTTACTTCAAAAACACAGATTTATGGGTAATGTCTTTAGCCAGAAAATTTTAAATGATAAAATAAATATTTTTCATAACTGAGATATAATAAAACTGAAATTTAAACCATTCTTATCAATTTCCTTTATGATGGGCTACAAAGCTGTTTTTTCTGCATCATTTAAAGTAAAAACCGTTGAAAAAATGAAACTCTTGACCAAAGGGAATATTGCAAGAGACAATTATATTTCCTAATTAACAACAAAGGGCTCCACATTGCCATTTTTGGGGTTGTCCTGTTCCAGTCAATCATTACATTGGGCATGTCATGCATGTAACACCAACAACAAATTTGTGAAGAATACCTAAGATATTTCATCCTAAACATTCTTTGGTCATAAGTTATCTGGTACATTTCTAATACAAAACAAAAGGACCAAAAATAAATTGTTCTTAACAGAGTCCATACCATAATGGAGGCTGTAAAAGGCCCCTTATAGTCAAAATGAGAAACTATTCATAATTTACATAAAAGTGTTTATTTCATTTCATTGTCACAACAACGAAAGGTAATAAACATGGAAAAACTTAAATATGAATGAATGACTTTTTATTATTCTCAAAGAACCCCCCAAAAATTTGTAAACTGTGAACTAATATAAAACAAACATTTTCATGTTGTGTAAATGTTCTTTTTATTTTAGTGCACCTTTCAGTTTTGGGAAATAATAAAAATTCCATTTGGACAAGTGAGTTTCTTTTTCAGACAAAATGGGACAAGTACAAAAATATGTTATTGTAGAGACCTTGTTTAATAAAATGATGAGTTATCTCCTCCTTGCATTCTTATTCAAACAGCTTTAATAAATGGTATCTATAATTTTTAAGGTTGAATGCATGATTTATTTGGACTAATAACTATGTTTATTTTATCATATTTTTCAGATTGTCATGGAGTATTGTGGAGCCGGATCAGTATCAGATATAATGAGATTACGCAACAAAACAGTAAGAAAAAAATATACATCATAATTCAAGATAAATCTATAAAAATTATGAGGCAAGATGTTGTTCAGTGGTAGAATGCTATGTTGCAATACCGGGAGTTTGCAGGGGAGGCTTTAAGATTTCAATCATAATTAAGGTTAGGGGCCCTTATAGCTGCAAGGGGCTTAAATTTGTCATCAAGAATACAAAAAAATAATAAAAACAAACACTTGAAAAATGGACAGGAAGTAGATAACATAAATTTAAATATGAATAAAACCCAATCCAATCCTTATAAAATCAAGGGTGGAGTAGATCACCTGAAATCAGTACCAACCATAAATAAAAAAATAAGGTCCCAAAATATGAAAAAAATATTAGTTTACTGCTACAAAAGTTATTGTGCAGATACCTAAATGACTACAGATGTTAATGGTGACAAAGATGATGACAGCACCATGCCATAATTAGGCAACTTTTTTGCAATTTTACTAAAGTCAGCAAAGTTGAAAAGGAAATGGACAAATTAAATATAGAAAAACGCAATGTTGTCATTCAATCTGAAGGGAAAAAAGGAGAGTCAAGTGCTCTAATAAATCAATCCCAATCTGTGTTTTAAATAATCAATCGAAATAGCAAATATAATTACCACAAGCTTAGCAAGCTTTACTCGTCTACAGACAGACAATGGTAGAACAAAAACAAAATAAACACTGGATTCTATAAATGAATAAGAAATTTAATTCAGTGAAATTATTGATAGATTATATTTCATTATAAGCTGATTTCAAACACATTACTAAACTTCATATTCCTAACATTCTAGATTGCAAAACAATGATTATTTCAAGCTTGGACCTATACCACAAGCTTAGCAAGCTTTACTCTTGTCTACAGACAGACAACGGTAGAAATATTAGATTCGGAAACCAGCTGACTGGTGTCGTCAAATATGTTCGTGTTCTTAAGAAATGTAGAAATGATGAAACGATCCTACAATTTTAGAAAGAAAATCGTCCATGTATCTACCTTTTAAGAATTGCAGGATAAAAACAATACATGAACATTGCCGGAAAATATTAAACTCATTTGTACTCACTGCGAAACGGGTAAAAACAAAAACGCATGCGAAGCTTTGCAACATTTTACCTGTTACTGAAGCTCGTACAAATGAATTTGATATTTTCCGGCAATGTACGTGTATTGCATATATTTTGTTTAAAATGTGTAATTTCATAAATATACGGAGACAATGAATGTGGTTTACATTTTCCAAAGCTGTTAAAAGACTGTGCACAATTATTTTAGTAAACTGTTATTAGACTGTTAGAGAGTAGAGTCTGAATCTAAAAGAAGGTTTAGATAGTTAACATTTTGATTATTTTTCTTGCAATTTTGTATTGTCAAACTATATGTATAAACTTGGCTAATGTACATTTCATGAGCTGAGTCTCTCATGTTTTTTGCTGTTCATTCTTACACAATGTAAAACAATAACAAACTCTGAAAAGAGAATTTAGAAAGTGATTAAACTATCTTACCAGCAACATAATTAGATGTTCAAAATATATTACAGTTATTGTTATTTGCCCAGTTCCCTTGTGAAAATTGTTGATTTTTGTGAAAAATTAAAGTTCCAACAATGTCTAAATTTTTTGCAGTTCAGGTACTGCCAAGCTGATTTTTACTGACATTGTGTATAAAAAAATTTCAAAAGACATAATATCTATCAAAATATTTTTTTTTTTCTAAAATTCACAAATCCTTTGAGCAAAAATAGTTATAATGGTAAATGACAGAATTTTCAAATGGGTGGAGAAAAACTAAAACACATGTATACAAAATTTACCGAAACTTTTTAGTAACATTCATGGCATTTTATAAAAATTACGTAGATTCTCTTAAAGAATAATTTAAAAATTAGTAAAAGTGGGAAACTTAGTTCATGAAACTTACATTAGTGGATTTGACCAGTTTAGATTGTTGTGTAAGAGTCTGGTTACACATTTGGTATTTTGAACCTATCCTTACCCTACCTCCTATGATGGCAGGGAATACATGCATGGATACTACCAGTGTCTCGGCTAAAGGTTCACCTATATTTGTTCCTTTTTACACAAGAATAAATTATATATTGGATAGAGTAATTTAAAAAAAAATTTAGAAAAAAATCACTTGAGGAAATAATATGAAAATAGGAGGTGTGGCACAATTGTCCATGAGACAGCCACCCACCAAGTGACAGTAGAATTTTAACTTCTACAGGTCCCATTATGGCCTTCAACAATGAACCAGAGTCCATGCCGCGCTCACAAGCAGAAAACATGGCTACCACTTAAGTCAGAGGTCACTTTACCGAATTTTATGACGGAAATAGCTGATGTGATCAGATTGATGGCAAAAAGTATCTACTCAAATTCTGTCATATTTTAATTGTTATATAAAAGTTCTTCTTTTTTCAAGTTTTCCATCTGGTGGGTATAAATAATTGCTAACTGGTAAAAGAAATCAAATGTAAATTTAATTGAATTATTTATACTTTTATTATTCTTGGAACAGTGTGTATGAGATTTCTTGCCAAAAATATAAGAAACCTGACCTACATTTACAAAAATAAGACATAATTGTCTCAAGAACATTTTCATTGATCCAAATATACACAGTATGTCAAACTGGATATATTGTATGAATGAGTAGAACATGTGACTATCAATCCAACAAAACATGTGAATTAGCCTGCACATGGTGATTTATTTCTGATTAAAGGGATTCCCTTGCTTATAAAGGTCAGGGTTATTAGTCAGGAAGTAGGACAACAACAAAGTGAAAGTTGGACTGTGTGACACACAATGTTCTTTTGTCTAGAGATGAAAACAGGTGTTTATTCTTGGAAATTTAATGTTTCATGAAAAGTTAGAACTTAGGAAATGTTGGATGTAAACCAATTAAAGTTTCTCTTAGGGTAAATATCATACATTTTATTATATCAATTTTAAAAATCATTCATGACATATATTTTATTTTTCAAGGAATATTTATACAGGTTTCTCAGATTATTATTTTTGCCTTTGACAGATTAAATATCAAATCTCACCACAGATTGACTATTTTGCTTTAGAGACTGGCAGTTTTTGCTCCAGGGTTGGGCATTTTAATATGTTCCTTGATGATTTAAATTTTCTCTCTTAATTTCTCAAACATTTATAAAAACAGTCCTATTTAGATGGCAAAATTAATTGAGTGTCCAGAAAAATTGAAAACTGCAGAGGAATTTGGAATTTGTAAAACACCAGGGATTTTAAGAACACATATTTAAGTTCCCACTCCTTCTTCTGTGTTAATTAATCTGTGAAACTCATAATAATTAAAACTGGTAATAGGTTATAGGTCAACCCAAATTCAGTTTAATTTTAATCTTTTTCAACTTTATATGTGCATCCAAAATGGCAAAATAATCAACTTATTAATTGTGGCCGCAAACTAGTAAAAATAAAAGTAGGTTTTTTCTTTATATTTAATGTTTTGTTAAATGTACATTTTTGATAATATTCAGATAACAACAAAATTTTATGTATCCACGATGTTTTATTTGGGGCGATTTAGAGCTTTCCACAAAGAGTGGTATTCCACCCTTGTTGAAGGCCTTGTGGAGACCTCTAGATTTGAAATTCCCTCTGTTTTTCTCATGGTTGGAGTGCAGTATCTGACATTTACCCCATATCTTTTCATATCCATATTGATGTCGTTTTATTTGTTGATGTTATTTTATTTTATCCCAATGAAGGGCCCTTAATAAATATATCCTTTTCAAAAATCAATATCTGTGTCCTTGACCTGTTGGAGAACTGGAAAAACTCCGAGTTCAATATCCTGCAGTTAATGGATTCGGAGCCTGTTGTGGCTGTACAGTGTATCTATTTATAATGGCCATGAAAATTATCCTCCAAATCTCAGTTAACACAGTTATAGGAAATGTGGGATGAGAGAAGGTCCAGAGACTGTAAATAAGATAAACATAAATTGACCTGTCATTTACAGTAATTCCAAAACTAAAATATTATATGTTTCCCCAATCTCGACTGACTCGGCGACTCAAATAATTTTTTTGTCTAACCTAAATCACTAATTATTTTTTTGAATTTCTGGATAGACATGAAACAAAAAAATTAATAGTAAAACAAATTAAAAAATAATAATAAATTTTTTTCCCCTACCAACCTGCCCATACCTGCTTTGGTAGGGTCGGGTTTAGGGGAAACAATAATTTAATTTTGGCCTAATCATTATTGACTGAATTCCATGTTTTCTGAACATGTTCATTTTCCCAACCCTGAGGTTTTATTACATTGGTAAAATCTTAATTTGTCTTTGTAAAGGTTGAACAGCGGATATTGAAACTGTTCTCAAATCATTTGGAGGTAAATGCTTTGTAAGGAACAAAAATATGTTAAAGCTTTAAATAATACAGTGAAACCTGGCTAAAACTGCAAACCTGTCTAAACGAAACCTCATATTTAGTCTAAGTTTTAAGAATCTATACAAATAAAACCTCTTTAAACCGAACAATAATTGTGGTCCCAAGAGTGTTCGGATTAGACAGGTTTCACTGTAAATGATTTTCCAAAAATTGCTAAGAAATTTATCCAAATGAACTTACCTTGAATAAATCTAATATCAGTATTGGCCATACTCCCTTTTTAGATTTGGATTAAAAAATTGAACAGGGAAAGTTATGCACTAAAAATTATGACAAAGGGCATCAATTATCTTTTCCTATAGTTACAATTCTGTTTCTTGATGTGGACGTTCCTTTTGTCCTTTGTATGATGTTTACATTTCACAACTAGTTGGATTTGCCTGTGTTTGCATTAAAGTTTCTGTCTTCATGAAAGCAACTGAAATGTTAACGGTAACCATTTCCAGGGAAACTGAATCACAAGCTTCTCAAGACTTTTGCAGAGTTTAATTAGTGTTACAATCATTTAATACAAAAATACAGCTGCAAATGTACAGTTCTAATATTATAAATTCTGTTACTGCTTTCTTAAATTGTTTCCTATGTCCACTTGTTAAGGGAGGTTTGACTGCTTTCTTAAATTGTTTCCTATGACCACTTGTTAAGGGAGGTTTGGGAATCCTCTAAGCTAGTTTAACCCCACTACATGTATTATGTGCCTGCCCCAATTAAGTAATGAATTTTGGGCATAGGTTTGTCTTGGTGTTAAATGTTTTGTTATTTGTGTATTTTTTATAATTTTCTGGTAAGAGTTGTTATTTTGGGTGAAGACACATTTCATTAATTCAGGGCGATTTAGAGCTTTTCACAAGTAGTGGTATTTCACCTATGTTGAAGGCCTTATCGACGAAGTTCCGCTTTTTCCGTGTGGTCTCTCGGACATTTCCCCAATATCTTTTCATTATCGTTTGATATGGGTCAAATTTCAAGGAGACCTATACTTCATCTATTGAAGAAACAAAAGTAATTGTTGAATTTACAGGTCTTCACAGAACTTCAACAAGGAGGGAATTCTACTCCCTTGACAAGCTCTAGATCGCCCCAAAGAAATAAAATGTTTGGTGTATACATAAAATTAGCAAATTTTGCCTTAATGTTATTTATACATATTAATACACCTTTCTATGAGATAAAGTGCAGGGAAATCACTTTCTACAAACTTTGTTTAAAGATTTTAATCCTTGGATTCCTTATTCCATAGTAAAACCACTGTCCAATACCGCGATAATTAATTGATATCTTCCAATGAAATAACTATAAATGAAAAAAAAGTATAAATCTCCTGCTCTCACAAATAATTTTTCCATAAATTGCCTTAATTGCAAATAATTAATCCCCATATATCTTTATATGTCATTTTGTGAAAATACTTAAAATAAGAGCCTTTGTGATAACGGAATTATTTGTGTCCTTCAATCGGGACAAAACATAATTATTGCCATGGAAACTTACTGCTTAGTTTCAAGATTGAAGGGGGAGTACATTTGACCGCCTTTCCTGTAGGAGTTGAAAAAAGGAAAAAAACATTCCTGAAACAGAATGCAAGAATTAAAGATTTCTCAAAAGAGATTAAAACCTATGATTATGAACACCCTATTTTTAACTAAACTCCTGCACTGTCTCTGTGCATGGACCATAAAATTTTTTTAAGCACAAATGTTTGGGCAGTATGATTTTAATTTTATTACATGAACACCAAACACCTATAATTTAAGACTTTTAGCTTTTTTTCTGTTTATATAAAGCAAAATGGAAAAGAACTGATTTTTGGACTCCCATATAGGTTAAGGCAATCTGACATATTTATGTTAGTATGTTCTAACTCCAAATAGGACACTGAAAGTGTATTTTATAGTGGAATATTGCCACACGTGACAGCCTAGTCAATCTTGACACATTTTTAGCTCACCTGGCCAAAGGCCATGTGAGCTTTTGTCATCACTTGGCGTCCGTCGTCCGTCCGTCCGTCG